>WNNJ02002009.1:0-49400 GCA_012934845.2 Pomphorhynchus laevis
ATCAGAATATTTATTGATGAAATCATAATATTTATTTATGAAATCAGAATATTTATTTATGAAATCAAAATATTTATTGATGAAATCAGAATATTTTTTAAAATCAGAATATTTATTGATGAAATCAGAATTATTTTAAATAAGCATCCTACATGGAGTGCGGTTCGAATCATTGCATAAAGCATTACAAAAACTAATAAACAAAAGCATGTAAAAGAATATATGTATAAGAGATGAGATGCTGAATCATCTCCCATGTGAAATATTCTAGCGATCCGTTTCGCTAGGAAATATCAAATATGAATTATAGTATTATATTAAAAAAATTCTACTTTTTTAATATTATATTAAAAAATAGAAATGAGATTGTTTAATCAGCCAGAAAAACATTACCACCTTATTCACCCCAGAACATTACTACAATATTTATTCGAGCCAGATAAGCATTACAGCATTCATCTAATCTTGTAATTTCAATTGTAATTTTCATTAGCCTACCTTCGAATCAAGATTGTCACGAAATGTGGTCGAAAGAACAACGACGAATGCACAGGAATAGACGGCATGTTTCTTCTTCTGTGGAGGAAGGTGCTTACGCAACTACAAGTGCGAACTTTGCTTCAAGACAGCAAACTACTTACGGCAGTCAGCAGCAAACCAGAAGCGGTACTTCATCTACGCTGAACCGATCCTCTGTACGGGGGGATCAACAGCACAGCAAATATAGCAATCGTCAACAGGAGCATCATCCGCAAGACCATTTTATCTAATATGTTAGAGGCAATAAAAGGTTCGAGCAGCGTCATTCACAGCTCGTAATATGTTCATATTTATCTCTTTGCGTTGTTTATAAAAATTTGAATTCCCGAAATCGCAGATGAAACTATTTTTGTATTTTTGGTCAAAAGATTATTTTCTGTAAAAACGTGCTATTTCTGTAAAAACGTGCAAAATTCTGTTCTTATCAGAAACTGAATAAACTTATGTACATTTTGTGTAAAATTGTTATATTTTAAAATTGTTCAATTTCTAATAGAAGACAAATAATAAAAATATTAAAACTATATAGAATAATCTGTTGTCTGGTAGATTATTGGAGCAAAATATTTTTTCAGTTTTAAATTTCAGCTTTTATGGATTTTATTTGTAAATTTTTTTAATTTAATACTAAGAATATTTTTAAAGAATTATTGGAGCAAAAAAGGGGAATTATTTATTTCATATTTCGCTAACTTCTGTTAGCATCTTCAGAAAATTACTTTGAAATATTAATCTATAGAATCTTCTCTAATCTGTTAATCTGAAGATGCTAATTTACTTTCTGATTAGCATTGATAGGTCAGCATTTGAAAACCTACCTATGTTTTTTATGATTTAATAATATATAACCAAGAATTTCCCAGAGATTATGATGCAATGACAAATTGCTAACAGCAGCTTCCGGTAATTGATTCTCACGGGTACTAGTAGGTAAATTATTACTAGGCCCGGAAATTATTTCCTAGTTCAGTTCCCGTTCAATACGTGATATTGCATGGCCCCTCGTCCACATTAGAGTAGAAGATATACATGTATCGAGTGTCGCCACATCAGACAAATTCGAACTGTGAAGTTTGAGAGCATTAGTTGTAACAGGGTCTTGATAAAAATATAAAGTCATAATATATGTACTGTTCATTTCGTGTTCTTTTGGTTTGAACTTCCTAGGATCAAGGACTCAAAATTTTGTCAAATTCTGCAATTTTTCAAGCTTCAGTCGTGGATGGTAGGTACTCTTTAAACCAGCAATAATGTTGGCCGAACAAAAATCATAATAGAAATGACCATCCACTAATTGATGGTCATTTCTATTATTATCTTACTATTTTCTGCTTAATGTTTTTTATAGTAACCTAGTTTAAAATATGCATATATTTAATTATTTTAATGATTTTGAAGAAAGCCAATATAATTACATATTATGGCAATTCTTAAAATTTCATTATTTAATGTATTATATTTTATATTATATGGTATGCATGAATGCTCATGCAAAAATATGTTTCTTGTAAATTTAAATATGTCATCTTTACGATATAAATTAATAGTAGTTTTAGTTAATGTTAATTTAATGTTCATATCTAGATATACACCTTCTTTATCATTAATATTGGTTTTATTAAGAATAAGGATACAATTATGAATAATTAATTATTTATCCTTAATTCTTAATAAGAATTAAGGATAAATTTGTTTACTTTTTTGAATAAATATTTATATAATGTAAATTTAATATATTTATAAATAAAATATATTATAATATATTATATTAATATATTATAATATATTATATTAATATATTATATTAATATTTTATATTACTAAATATAATATATTTAGATTTATTTGTTTATAAATAAATTTTATGTAAAACGTAATTTAAACCTCATAACTTTTTCTTAATATAAAATATAAATTCTTTAATACTTTTTTTGACAAAAGCTGAATTGAATTTATTTATAATTGAGTTATTTCAATATAACTAAAAGGTTGACAGAATAATTGTAATTATAAATCCGTATTTCTCGTCAAATAAAAATTCACAGTTAGAAAATTCTCAGTTCACTCTTTAAACCAGCAATAATGTTGGCCGAACAAAAACCATAATAGAAATGACCATCCACTAATATTTATGAATCATCAGAGGAAAAATAACCCTGGTCCATACAGTACATCCGGAAGAGTCACAGGATATAGTTAGACTTTACATACTTGGTAGCATATTGATTTTTACGGCCATATGCTTTTGAAATTTGAAATATGTGTATAGATTTATTGTAAGTATATAATATTTAACCAAGAATTTTCCAGAGATCACTAGGATACAGAATATCAGTCTCAGGAATATTCTTTAAAGAATATCTGAATCTTTTTGTAATCAGTTTAATACTTGTGTTAAAGCTGCTGAAATTATTTTTAAGCTGCTTGAAATCATTTATGATATCAAATTAAATCAGCGTTGGTAAAGGAAGGCTTTACCTTCAATTTGAAAACTTGCATTTATTTCCGAATAATTACTATTATGAAACTAGTCATTGATAGTTTGTTTCCTAATTTTAATTTGATATACCTGTGCAGTCATTGTTACCATTGAAATTTTAATGACTATTTGCATTCTGCACGCTGCTTCAATCCTATTTATAGGCCAACAGCAGTACGCTACATCTCAGTATTGATTGGCCTCATCAGCTACTGATCCAATACTTACGTTTCACGTTTCGGTCCTTTTAATATTATATGACGATCACTCGACTTGTTTGTTTTATTGACATTTAGAATTAAAAGCAGCGTACAAAATAAAAATAGCCATCAAAATTTCAATAGTAACAATAACTGCACAGGTATATCTACTTAAAATTATTTAATTTTTTTATTAATTTAACATACAAAATGTAAAATTTACAACACGTATATAGAAGGTCAATGTTTAATGTTTGATGTATAACATATAAAAATAAGATCAAAAATGGGATTTACGAATTTAAATTTTTTTAGATAGATATAGAAAATTTATCAATATACTTATTGAATTTTTTGGAGCACGATCAAAAAAGAAAACTTTTAATTGTTAAAAGTTTATGTATATGAAAAAAGTAGATGAAACTAGTCTCATCTATGATTTGTTTCTTAATTTTAAATTGATATACTTGTGCAGTTATTGTTATCAATGAAACTTTGATGACTATTTTGTTATTCTGCAAGTTACTTTAATCCTTTCTATACGCCAAATGCATTAAGCTACATTTCAGTATTGTTGGAACTCATCAGCTACTGATCCTATACTTACGTTTAATGTTGCTGGTAATGTTCGTATATTAAAGTTAAAATTCTATTTTATTATGAAAAACGGTAGGTTTTCAAATTGAAGGTAACACATTCCATACCAAACGCTGATTTAATTTCAAATCAGAAATGATTTCAAGAATTATAATGATTTAATGACTTAATGATATTAAGAATGATTTTTCAAATGATTTCTGAATTCGGTGATGTTCAGAAGATGCTAACAGACGTTAGCGATATATCAAATAAAATTTTCCTTCTTTATTTTGATTTAGCTCCAATAATTCTTTATCAATAAATGGATCATTATCAACTATTTAAAAACAATATGCTTAGTTGACAATAGTCCGTAGAATATCGTTATCTCTATTTGAATTTAAATTATATTTTAATAAACTAAAAGTGCGGCTTTAATCTCCTACTGAAACTTTATCATACAATTTTTGAAATGTTTGTAATAAATTTCTGATTGTGGCACAATATTATCCTCACATTTTTTTTATCTTATTTTTGATACAGCAGGACGCTACCAGTCAGTCTGGGTGGGTTCTAATAGATCGTTATAGCTTTCTAATAGATCGTTAGAATACGATCCCCTACCAAAAGTAATATACAGAAATGTATATCTACACCACTGGAGCAGCCAGCCTAGTGGATGTTACGTTGAATAGCGGTACAGACGTTTAGAGTTCTAATCCGATTAGCATCAGTGTACGGAGAAAGCAGATAACAAGGGTCGAAACGTGAAATGTAGGTCTGGGTCAGCAGCTGATGAGACCCACCCAGACTGATTAGTAGCGTTCTGCTGTATCAAAAATAGGAACAATACCTGTGAGGATAATATCGTACCACAATCAGAAGAATTTCAGCTCATAGATGCTATCAAGTTAAATTAATTTGTTTTATGTTATAAATAAAATATTAAAATTTCGATAGCATACTTATTACTAAAGTAGATGGAACTGCTAACCTGTTCGACACATGCCATTTATCCAATTGTGGATTGGTACACATACGCATCTTCCATCCTTATAAAACAATCCCAATTTAGAATCGCATCTCATAAAATCCGAGCATTTGGAATTGATACCCAAATTATCCTCGACTATTAATGAAAAATAATCAATATTATTAATAAGAAACATCTATAAATATATAATAAATATTATATATTTAATATATAATAAATATAAAATATACTTTTGGTTAGTTTAAAATATCATAGATGGATTTTTTGAGTTTTCATATTTGACTAATATGAAATAATATTTGGCATAAGTGTTTCAATTTTATAAATCAGCCTTACTCTTCTATTCTTCTTATTTAGTTCGTTACTAATTTTAAACATAATCAAATTTACAGATCGCTTGTCTAGTGATTTAAACCAAGAACTAACAGGATAGAATCTAATAGCGAAGAATGTAAGATAAAGAAAACAAGAATGTCTACTTTTTGATTTAATCCCTCAAATTATTGATACAAAAATTAATAACGATTTGTAAACCCTTAGTTTAGTCATTTAAAATTGTAACGTTAAGTACTACATTACTAGATGCGGCGGCATATTAATTGTGCGGCATGGAATCCACTGTATATTGTAGCACTGTAGATTGGTGATTGTATTGTAGAAGACATGACATGGTTACGAAATGATAATGTAAGTTTACATATAAATGTATCTGAACTGGATGCAGTGATTCGATGAATAAACTTTGAAATTGAGTGTTAAGCAACTCAGCTCCCGTTGTGTACTAGGCGCGCAGTGTCATTGATCAAACGCATCGAAAAAAGACAAATAGCACATCAGAAATATTGCCTCGACTTGGACTACTAGAAGTGATAAAACTTATTACAGAAGAATATGGAACGAATATATCCATTTATTGTCCAGTCTCGCAATAATAAAGCAGATGGACTTACACGAGTTACAAGGAAAACGAACAATGAAGAGAGGATCAACGTCGGGAGGGTATGTAACGTAGATAGTGCATTACTAGATAGGGCGGCATGTCAATTGAGTGGCATGGATTGTTGATGACTTTCATTGTTACTGATGATTATTTGTCAGTCGTGTGTTTTGAACTGACCAGCATATTTTGTTATACAAGGAGAAATTCGAAAAATATGTGTAGTGTACAAGTAATTTCGGAGCTATCAAACGATAGCAGCAAAAATCATTCAAAAATCAACGATAATCCTACAAAAAAGACAAATTAAAGGTAAATCTAACTACAGATCCAAGTAACAAGGTTAGTAATTTTTCTATGGTATCAGGTGATGGGGAGGTGCTTCCCCCATTCCTAAATTAAAGAATTTGGTTTTAATCAGAGTTATACGACCAATCGAAAGACATGAACTTTACAATGTATTTTTACGTTCATTTGCCCAGCAGTATAAAAACAGAATTTTGTTCAACACGGTGAAACTTCACCCTTCAGAGGTGAAAGTTTCGTTCGTCACAGCAGACCTGGCTAAAAATTACTCTGAATACTTTTCCTCCAACCTAACAGTTTATGGTGAACTCACCTTTAGGCCCATCCTTGCCTCGCTAAAGGTGACGAATCTTCCTTGTAGTATGGATGAGGAAGATATGAAATCATTAATGTCTACATTTAAAATTACTAATTTTAGGTCAATCCAGGGTAGGGATGGCAACCCTATCCCGGTTGGCTTTTGCTCAGCTCCGGTAGATACTGCAGAAGCCTTGGCTAAATCTTCATCGAACCCCTTCATGGGTTTTAATATCCGTTTTTTCATTACAGAAAAAAATGAGCTTACTTACCCCCACTGCAGCAGGTGTCACAAATGGGGGCACTGGGCCTCCAGCTGCAGTGGGACCCCAACATGCGGGGTTTGCAGTTCAACTTCCTGTCAGACTCTACTATCGAACGACCGTTGTGTGGCACCCCCATCCTGCTCGAACTGTGGGGGGAGCCATCCTGCCTGGGGTAGGAGATGCAGTATGTTCAAAGAATATAGAAGTATGTTCATCAAACCGGTCAAACCTTCTACTTATTCGCAAGTGGCCGCCCCGCGAATGAATGACTCTGAGATATTACGTACGATGGATGCTAAATTAGAAGTTTCCCATCGCAAACTTGAAAACCTAATTCTCATGGCTTTGGGTGTAGTGAACACTCATCCTACGCTACCTGTTTCGGCACTTCTTCCGGAATCGAAGAAGAGGCGGCTTCGGCCCATACTGTTCCCCCGCTCAAGATCGGTAAAATGCTGAGTGGCAAACAGCATAAGGGAAATGAAGACGCTGCCCAGGGGCAAGTACCGAACCCGGGTGGGGCTAGTGGCAGGAAGGGTAACCTTCCTGCACTTAGCTCTGTCTAGGTAGGCAATCCCCCATCCAACTAATCCATCACAATGCAGAGTACTCGTGAGCCTTTTTCACTGAATGTCCTTCAGTGGCAATTCGGGAAGTGCTTCTGCCCTTAGACTTTTATCTGGTAGAGATGCAGATGTTATAGTCCTTCAGGAGACGCGGTCTATCCGTCTTCCCCAGGACATTACTCGATTTATCCCAAAACATATATGTTCCCACTATACTCCGTACATAACCCCACCTCACTCCTCTTCATCTCAAGGACTCTTGACCTTAGTTAAGTGCTCCTTAAGGTCCTCCCTCCTATTAAACTACTCATGTCCAGCCATGTCTTGTTTAGTAGTTTCACTCAGTAAGAACGGTAAACGCCTCAGTCTAGCCAATGTCTACATCCGTCAAAGGAAATTCACAAGAACCGTGACCTCCTGGATAGTATTATTGACAGCGGTTATGACATGATACTTGGGGATTTCAACGACAGAACTGGTCGTTGGATCAATGCAGCGCTTCGCAGAGCTAGTAACGGTTATCTTATTCACAAACCCCCGTCCCCTACCTTTCATTGCACATCAACAAATTCTATCCTCGACATTTTACTGCTTCACTCGAGGTGGCTGTTAAAACCCCTCTGCACGGAGCAGTCGCGCCAGCAATTGTCCACCTCTCATGACCTAATTCTTTGGAGAATTGAGGAAGATATGTTGCTTCGCAGAAGGTTTCACTTTGATCCTATCAGAGTGGCCTTCTTTCAGGCGGCTATCCAACTCTTTCCCCGAATAGGAAATGTGAGTCTGACCGAATTTAATACCTACCTCTTTTCGCAAGCTACCGCGATTCTATCGACTACCTATAAAGGTCGTATATACAATCCCACTCCGACGAAACTCAAGGTCCTAGCAAAATTATTGAACCTCCCTAATATCTCTGCTTCCGCCAAACAAGCCCTCTCGAATGAATACTGGAGCACTAGATACAGGTTCCAGCTGAGTAAGGATAGGACGAGTATCGCTCGCCTTAATCCTTCTCAGTCTTCCTTTTGGAAGATTTTCAAGAAGGAGAAGTTTGTTTGCTGGAAGGATAGAGCATTGAGTTGGATAGGGAATGTAGGCCTTGAAAAAGTTTTGGAGGAGTCACTAGCCCTACACAACTATGGAGCCACTCAATCACCTCAACCAATCCCGCCTTGGTGTAACTTCAGGAGTAGGGATCTATCTGTTACGGATATTCTTAACTCCTGGGGTCCACTCCCGGGCACCTCCAAATCCGTCGTTCCACTTTCTTCTCGGGTCTGTCAGCTTTTGACAGCTGATCAGAGAAGAGAGGTGGCCGTAACAATGCTTTTAGCCTCCCCATCCGATGTAGCAGGCATCAATATTAGTAAGCGTGTTTTTATCCCTAAGAAAAAATCCTGCTCATGTCCTAAAGACCTGCGACCCATTTCGATTCAAAATTCCCTCGTGTCAATTTACGAAAAAGCGCTTGCGCGTAAAATCCGCGACCATCTGAGTAGGCGTAATTTGATCCCTCCAGGTTTTCATGGGTTCGTCAAAGGTCGCTCGGTCCATTCAGCAGTTGGTGAGGTGGAACAATTTTGTCGGGATAATAGCCATCGTCTAGTTGTGGCTGTTTTCCTTGACTTTTCTGCTGCATTTGACCGCATCTCCATTCCTTTTGTGATCTCTTCTCTCAGGTCCCTCGGGTTGCCTGCGAGAATTGTGAACAGGGTGGAGATCCTGCTGTACACCAAGCGGTTTTATTATGAAGACGACCCTGATGCGCGTCAGTTCTACCCTATTACGGGTGTGCCTTAAGGTTCACC
Organism: Pomphorhynchus laevis; assembly: GCA_012934845.2. NCBI lineage: Eukaryota > Metazoa > Acanthocephala > Palaeacanthocephala > Echinorhynchida > Pomphorhynchidae > Pomphorhynchus > Pomphorhynchus laevis. The sequence continues at coordinate 8,976 of WNNJ02002009.1, forward strand.
TCTTTCTCCTATCTTATATCTTGCTGCCTCCATTAATCTATTCAAAATATTTAAACGCGAACAACGTCCTGTGGTGTATGCTGATGACACAACATCCCTGTTCTCTGGACACAGGTGCAAAGACGTAGTTTCTGACATCAGCCGCTTCTTTTTAAGATTAAAAGACCAGTTACCCGTATCCAATCTTATTTTAAACTCTGCCAAATCGCAGGCGGTTGTCTTTCATGGCACCACTGCAACAAAGAAAAAACTTAAGAGATTAGCACTCTCTGCACTCTCCTCCATATTTGCCTCTGAACCACTCCCCACCTTCTCAAGTCGAGTAAAATACCTGGGGTTCACTGTTACGGTGAACTGGTCGGCGAAAGCTGACCTGGATAGACTTAAACGTATCCTGAAGAAAGCTAGGTGGGCCCTGAAACGGGCCCAGCATCTGTCATTGAAAGGGAAAACCCAGGTGCGCCTTTGGGGTACCTGGGCTATCTCGGGACTAGTCTTCTTCTCAAGAGGACGTCCCCCAGAGCAAAGGCTAAGGTTTCTTAAGCTCCTCGTCTCTCGTTTACCAAGCATAGTCCGCGCCGATTGGATTCTTCGGGGGGTGAAAGACCCCGGGTGGTTCAGTCGGAAGGCGGCGTGTTGGATCGGTTGGGGGCTCAGATCCCACTGGACCTGAGGCCATGAAAGAGAAAGGGAAGATGAAAAACGAAGGAAAATTCTGTCATTTTTTCTGAGTTGGTTATGACCTACCTTTTTTATTCTTGCATGCCATATTTTGGTGTATTTAATAAAGTCTTTATTTATTTATTTATTGTTATACAAGGAAGTTTTTTGTTTGGCAAAAACACTAAAAAGTAAAACTTGTTTATTTGCAACAGAAATCAATAGCTTAACTCCAAGAAATTCAATTTATATGAGTCATTATGAAAACAGAATCAATTATTTTCTATAAAAATTGATATCAGTTCTTCATCCAATATGATCACCAGATGACAACAAAATATCTAACGTATTTAATTTGGCTTCTAAAAGCATGAGGAAGTCTTCGGTATATTTAATCTTCTGTTCTACCATTTTGATACTGTCAATTGAACAGACAGTATCAGCTTTATCGTTGCCTTTCTGCAGCTTGATTTGTTCTTTTGACCAAATGACTTCAATAACTCGTTGCAATCGCGTTTCCGCCTGTTCACCGTCATTTTTATCTGCAACTTCATTTTGATGGGCACCTTGTTGATTTACAGCAACATCATCTTTATTATTGAGATGCTTGCTGGAGCGTTTACCAACACCTCGTAATGTCGAATCACTATCAGACTTTACGTTTGATTCATTGCGCTCGTTTAGTCTATCAAATACTTCATTGAACTTATTCGCATCCGTTACCACATCAATAAGTGTGTAATCCATAGCTTTCATTTGTGCATAGAAATCTAAAATTGTAATATTTTGCAAATCGTTTTTCACGGCTTTGTGCCTGTCTGCTACGTTGGAGTTTATAGTATTTGAACAGCTGAAACAAAAGGAACGTACGCGAAGCCACTTCTCACGAAGCTTTGAGCCAATTATGGTCCAATATGACATTTGAGCTGATTCACCAAATATACCACCAATACCATCATGTATTCCTTGATCACATTTGATGTCGCTGTACGTATCAACGATTATTGCCAATAGCATGTTAAGCAAAACATACGCAACTAATAATTGAAACGTGAAGAAAAACAGTGGCGCAAGTTGCGGATTTGCAACGCTCAAGTTCTTGTATTCTGATTCACCCATGATTATCGAAGTCAACGACATCAACGATGCAATAACAGTATTATACTGCTCAGAGTCAGTTCCAAAAATCATGTGACCAAGTAGGACCTCAATGTTTACCAATTTATGCTAACAAATTAACACAATATATTACTTGCTTGGACAATTAATCAAACTATTGATTATTTATATATTAAATAAAGATTTCCAAGTATTTAATATTTATTATTATAAAATATTAATATTAATATAAATATTTATATTTATATTAATTTAATTAATTAAATTATTTATAAATTAAACAATGATAGTTTTATTGAGAGAGAGTTAGACCATTCCGCGTGAATTACGTTGCTAATCATTTAAGCCAGACTCAGAAGAACAGCGATATCAATAACAAGTAGTGTTCCGTCATCCCAACGACTCATCAGTACCAGATCCCTCCTACTATTGGATGCAGAGGAGGACTTGCAGATGGCACAGACACAAGTCATGTGTATCATTTACTAGAACAACTCTAGTAACCTCATGGAGTGCTAAAACCGCACTACTGCTTTACCAAATAGAATCATTAGCAAAATCACTGGTAGATACAAAGCATGCATCATTTATATGGGCTAACTTCTTTTATGAATTTTTCTCAAGAGAGAGTATTATGCGAAAATTACGTTACTAATCATTTAAGTTAGACACAGAAAAACAATAACAGTAACAAATACCGCTTCGTCATCATTATGACTCAGTGTCAGATCCCTCCAACTGCTGGATGCAGTGGATGGCTTATTAAAGTTCCAAAACAAGGTGATAAAAAATAATATTTACAATAATAAACAACATTAAGTATCAACATAATTTTATCCAACTACAAAACAAAATATATATTCAAAATATAAAGGCATCGCAAAAAAATCTAAACTTCGTTTAAAATTTTTTAATTGGCCACATAGAGCTTCTTTCTGGCTACTTACTGCATGACAATGTTCTGTAACAGAGGAGGATTATGGTGCAGCAAATTTTATTTAAAATATGCAGTTGTGATGTGCATAATTCTTAACTTTATCCGCAAAGTAGAGAGAGACGGATCCTTTAGATCTAAAGAGCAAAATATCCCGATGTAGTTTCCATTTAATAATAGGATTTGGTTTAAATCAAGAAATAATTTATCTCTACGATAAAAGTTAAACTATTCTAGAATTATCATTATAGAACATATCTTAAACTACGGATAAAGAAATATCACATAAGGAATTTTGGGTGATTTTTGTAGAAATCCGCTATTTTAAACCTTTGCAAACTACTTTAACATTTTAAACATCAAACTTAACTGATGTTAATGTTATTCTTGAGTGGACAATTTTTCGTTTCCTTAATTTTCAGAAAAAGTGAACTCAATCTTGTTGGGTCTAGTAGCGATTAATTTGAAATTACACAATAATTTGCGTAATAATTTGCAATTGCATATTAAATGGCTCAAGTAATAATAAAAAATCGTGGATGCTGATTGTGTTTTGGATGTTTGATGAATAAGTAAACATTATTGGTCATCATAGGGCAAAAGCCATCATGACGGCTATAAACATGAATGAAAACCCAATTAGATCGCGATAACAATTATCCAAGGTTTTCTGCAGCTCAGATAGTACTAAACTAAACCTTACATATTTGAGCAATCTGAGAGTGCTTAAGAACACTGAAAATGCAAATAGATATTCTCTGAATTCAAACCATGATTGCATGTCCCAGAGTTCGTCGTCTGTTAAGTATTCATTGAAGTCCATAATGTAAAGATACGCGTACATACAAGGTAAATCTGTAATAATCATTAATGTTATTACCCAATTCCAGAACCTCTTAAAATAGTCATAAAAGCCATAGGAGACAAGCTTTGCCAATTGTCGAATTACAAAGTATATCGAAGCTATAAATACAAACATTTCACAACCGAGTAGAATGGCACCGTTTTCGAAATCGAATAGAAACGTTGCAGATTTTACTGCTGCGCTGATGTCAATTCCACCGAAATGTGGAAATTCTATTACTATGCGTACAAACGCATGCATTTTTAAGTTACTATTATATGTTACGAGTTCAATAGCAATTAGACGTGTTGCTTGATCAATCCAATTAGTTCTTTGTAGATAATCTATCTTCCTTAGAACGTATTGCTTAGTTGAACCTTTATCACATGCTGGAAATTCAACAATGTAGCCACCTGAAATTGGATAATTGCCAAATTTTCCTTTGAATTTAGAAACACGTCTAAAATCGTACCACGATCGACGCTTTAACTTTGATTCGCTGTACTCTAATTCACTGTGTTGTTGCCTTTTGATTTCATACTGATCATTTATGAAACCTGTAAATCTATCAGTTGTGACTCGTATATTAAGGCTCGGAGCCTTTATGAACGTGCCCTTAGCCATGTTGTTAAGATTGAATTTCCCATAACAACCGGTGGATAGTTCGCGATCGATACTTTTTTCTTGTATTCCGCATGATGAGTTAACCACACGTAGTTGTCTTAATCTTATTGCGCTTATAATTAGGTTCTGTTTAAGCAACAATATGCGACAATTTTGACCTGGAAATGGAGCAATTCCTTTTCCATTGTACCAATTATTCGCTTCGTATATGCTTCTGAAAAATGGGAATTTTATAAACATCCAAAAATCATCGACATTAGATACTTCACTTACTTTTATCTGATTGTCAACCAGATTCGTTATCTCTTCCGACAATTTAAGACTTTCATTTTGGATAGGAATACCACCAGCACGAACACCCATTATAGAAACGCGTCTTAATGTTCGGTCCTCGAACATACGCTTTATAACAGCGCTCATTCTTTGCATATGTGCGACTGGTCTATTTAAAGCGACAAGATACAAATTTACTAGATAAATGGAATAACAAACTAAATGTCTAAGACCTAAGTGTATTATCTTATTCTGCTTCATTGTTTGATTTTTTCTACAAATTTATATAATTTGATAGATATTTTTATTTAAAATTAACGTCGTTTGGTAACTATGGAAATAACTTTAAATCATAAAATTTTTCAAGCGCCTATTTAATATTTATAAAAAGTTAAGTATTTATTGTTGGAAAACAAATATTTGAATATATAATATTTATGTAATGAATATTTATAATATAATATTAATCTCTAAATAATACATAGATAAATTTTTGAAATTATAAAATTTTAATTTTTTATTAATTTTATAAAGTTATAAAATATATACAGGATAAAGAATACACTTAGATCTCAGACAACTATTTGATTATTCCATATATCTAGTAAAATTATATTGTATCTATTTGAAAAATTATTATTTTAAACTATATTTTTATAGAATAATTGTAAATATTTGATTTGGATGACCCATTTTCCTTCACTGAATTTTTGGAGCAGGATCAAAAAAACTTAAATTTTCATAGTTTGCTAACTTCTGTTAGCATCATCAGAAAAAACCTAATTTTTAATGATGATGCTAACAGAAGTTAGCGAAGCACTAAAAATTAAAAGTTTTCTTTTTTGATCGTGCTCCAAAAAATTCAATAAGTATATTGATAAATTTTCTATATCTATCTAAAAAAATTTAAATTCGTAAATCCCATTTTTGATCTTATTTTTATATGTTATACATCAAACATTAAACATTGACCTTCTATATACGTGTTGTAAATTTTACATTTTGTATGTTAAATTAATAAAAAAATTAAATAATTTTAAGTAGATATACCTGTGCAGTTATTGTTACTATTGAAATTTTGATGGCTATTTTTATTTTGTACGCTGCTTTTAATTCTAAATGTCAATAAAACAAACAAGTCGAGTGATCGTCATATAATATTAAAAGGACCGAAACGTGAAACGTAAGTATTGGATCAGTAGCTGATGAGGCCAATCAATACTGAGATGTAGCGTACTGCTGTTGGCCTATAAATAGGATTGAAGCAGCGTGCAGAATGCAAATAGTCATTAAAATTTCAATGGTAACAATGACTGCACAGGTATATCAAATTAAAATTAGGAAACAAACTATCAATGACTAGTTTCATAATAGTAATTATTCGGAAATAAATGCAAGTTTTCAAATTGAAGGTAAAGCCTTCCTTTACCAACGCTGATTTAATTTGATATCATAAATGATTTCAAGCAGCTTAAAAATAATTTCAGCAGCTTTAACACAAGTATTAAACTGATTACAAAAAGATTCAGATATTCTTTAAAGAATATTCCTGAGACTGATATTCTGTATCCTAGTGATCTCTGGAAAATTCTTGGTTAAATATTATATACTTACAATAAATCTATACACATATTTCAAATTTCAAAAGCATATGGCCGTAAAAATCAATATGCTACCAAGTATGTAAAGTCTAACTATATCCTGTGACTCTTCCGGATGTACTGTATGGACCAGGGTTATTTTTCCTCTGATGATTCATAAATATTAGTGGATGGTCATTTCTATTATGGTTTTTGTTCGGCCAACATTATTGCTGGTTTAAAGAGTGAACTGAGAATTTTCTAACTGTGAATTTTTATTTGACGAGAAATACGGATTTATAATTACAATTATTCTGTCAACCTTTTAGTTATATTGAAATAACTCAATTATAAATAAATTCAATTCAGCTTTTGTCAAAAAAAGTATTAAAGAATTTATATTTTATATTAAGAAAAAGTTATGAGGTTTAAATTACGTTTTACATAAAATTTATTTATAAACAAATAAATCTAAATATATTATATTTAGTAATATAAAATATTAATATAATATATTAATATAATATATTATAATATATTAATATAATATATTATAATATATTAATATAATATATTATAATATATTTTATTTATAAATATATTAAATTTACATTATATAAATATTTATTCAAAAAAGTAAACAAATTTATCCTTAATTCTTATTAAGAATTAAGGATAAATAATTAATTATTCATAATTGTATCCTTATTCTTAATAAAACCAATATTAATGATAAAGAAGGTATATATCTAGATATGAAGATTAAATTAACATCAATTAAAACTAATTTCAATTTATATCAAAAAGATGGCATATTTAAATTTACAAATATTTCTGCGTAAGTATTCATGCATATCATATAATATAAAATATAATACATTAAATAATGAAATTTTAAGAATTGCCATAATATGTAATTATATTGGCTTTCTTCAAAATCATTAAAATAATTAAATATATGCATATTTTAAACTAGGTTACTATAAAAAACATTAAGCAGAAAATAGTAAGATAATAATAGAAATGACCATCAATTAGTGGATGGTCATTTCTATTATGATTTTTGTTCGGCCAACATTATTGCTGGTTTAAAGAGTACCTACCATCCACGACTGAAGCTTGAAAAATTGCAGAATTTGACAAAATTTTGAGTCCTTGATCCTAGGAAGTTCAAACCAAAAGAACACGAAATGAACAGTACATATATTATGACTTTATATTTTTATCAAGACCCTGTTACAACTAATGCTCTCAAACTTCACAGTTCGAATTTGTCTGATGTGGCGACACTCGATACATGTATATCTTCTACTCTAATGTGGACGAGGGGCCATGCAATATCACGTATTGAACGGGAACTGAACTAGGAAATAATTTCCGGGCCTAGTAATAATTTACCTACTAGTACCCGTGAGAATCAATTACCGGAAGCTGCTGTTAGCAATTTGTCATTGCATCATTCAGACAACGAACGTAACATGATGGAACTATCAGGTGTTGTAAAATCAAAAAATGTATCCCTTTCGAAGTTGGATAGTCAGATAACTAATAAAACTTCCGGCAGACATCTGTCTGTTCGAAAAATGCAATAGCTAGCGTCGAGAATCTTTCAAGTCCTCAGACATCATTTGAAACTTCATTAATTCAAACAAATGATAAATCAACAAAGCATCCAACGCAACCAATCCAATATCCACGTTACAAGACCTTTTCACTTACAGCGTAATAAAGTTATTTTAATAACAAATATTATTGAGTCGACTGCAACAAATAATCAACATAGATTGAATGATGATATATCCAAGGTCAGATTTATTCTATGGCGATTATGATCAGTTATGATTAAACTATTCTTGCATCTATAAAAGTGATATATCTGTTTCGATTGGGCTAACCAGATCACACAAAGTCCAAATCACGCTTATTGAAAGTTGTTCTTATTGATGAACGTCACGTTGATTTCATATTTTCCCAATCCCGTAAATTAGCTGGCAGAAGTATAAAGCTTAGGGATCCGCCTGACAGAGTAAAATTAAAATTAGCTTAAACGGAACTTCAAAACCAATTTAATAAGGGAGAAATAAATTTGTTAATTTAAAATCTCCAAGTTGTGCGACGCCGCCCTTGCATGTTTTGAACTACGCTAATCCCTCACAGCGATATTGCGCCAATTTTAGAGCTTTCGGATTGCATTGCACCAGTAAATCAAATAAAAGAAACACTACTCTAGCACTTGCTAATTTTATTGCAAATAAGAAGTATGTGAATGTGTTATACTCCAAAGTTCAGAATTTAGTTTGTAAGTTTGTAGAAGTGTCGTATATGGCTGATCAATATAATGCTTGTATCATGGCTTTTACTCAATCATGGTTAAATTCAAATATTGAAGATTCCGAAATCGCAATATTCGGTTTCACATTGACCTGATACGATCGTAAAGCCGGCAGATGGGTGGTGTAATAGTGGATATTATTAATAGTTTTGTTATATATAACACGTGGATAACAATGAAATTGGTTATCAGTAATAATGGTGTGTGTAACGAGTCGTGATTCATCGGTCATTATTTGTATCGTGTACATATATCCACTTTCACCGACTAATGGCGGACCGCAACTTAATGACTCAACGACAGAATCATTGGTACATAGGCATAAATCTAGAAGGGAATGACTTTTATTACGGATACGAGTATTACAATGAACAAGCTGACAGAGTGTGAGCTCATTGAATACATCAAGTAAGGCTGATGATTCTTCATCACACCCCTGGATCGCGGTATAAGAGACCCAATCGATATTTGGAGTGTTAAGATCTCCGCAGATTAAGGTATCCACATCGCCGGAACAGTGATGTTTCAACGACTTGATGATGAGCGGTGTTTTTGTTCGAGGACTACGATAAACAATACAAATGCGATAGACCTTACATCGTTCCTCAGTCATTTCAATCCACAAAAGCTCATTTCCATAATCGTCAGAACACGACTCTATTACGTTATAAACAAGATTGTCGCGTATATAAGCAGCTACACCGCCACCTCTAGAGATTTTTCGATTACAGCGAACTATCGTATAACCGTAAATACCGACTTCAGAATCCAGAATATTACAATTTAACCAAGTTTCAGTGAAAAACAGCATGTCGAGATTTTCATGATGTACTATTGCTTTAATTTCATCTAACTTGGTAAACAAACTCAAAACATTTGAATAGAGTATGTAAAGGCCAGCTTTAGTAGATGTATAGAAAAACTTGTAGACATTTGATTTTTGAGAATTCATACAATCGAACAACGAGGATAAATTCGGATGATTGACCGTAGCGAGTTACAGAGTCTACAGTTGAGTTGGGAATGCGTGCGACACAGAGACGTTCGATATCCTGTAACTAAATGTCTCGAGAGCTGTTGATAAAAAATCGAGTAGAGACTCTGCGTCGCACAACCTGAAAATTTCGGATTATAAGATTTTCTTCACCATTCATTCGACGCTCCGGCCATCTCACGTTTGGCAGTAAACAACTGTTTTCTGTCCTCTGGAGATAAATCTTTGAAAAGACGAATACTTAAACCTCTTAGAAGATGACTGTTTCGTAGTATAATTGAACTCATTACGCTAGAGGCAAGAACAACTTTGAGTAAACGAGGTCGACTATCTGATTCTCTTTTACCAAGGCGAAATAAATTTACTACACGCAAATCCTTTCGAACTGTGGCAGAGCAGTTTTGCAAAGCACATGAGAGGATTGATTTAACTGTATTGACATCATGCTGAATACGTAAGTCATTGTTCACGGCAGATGACTCGATGAGGTTTGCAATAAGCACACAGTGAGCCCTATCAGAGAGTGTGCTCAAAGAAGGGTTAGAATTAGAAGGAACTCTCTTACTATTAGGAGCGGTATTCTGTGACGATGATATCGAGATAGAAGTTAGAGGCAATCGAATGCGGAAGAATTGGGTTTCGAGGTTGAAACTTATTACAAGACGAAGAGGCATGTGTGGACATCGCTGCATTGCCAGATAGTTTCAATATATTTATCTTGAGACTCTCTATTTCACTCTTTATCGTACTTATTATCTCAAGTTGCTATTTTTAAATAAACATGTAGAGTCAAAAACGTTAATTTATAAAATTAAAATTTATATTTTGATTACTTCTTTTGTAGTTGATTAAATATATTTCTTTTTTTATATTTTCATCTTGTCCTTTTCATATTAAAATAATAAAGATCAAATTGGTGTATTTTCATCCATAAAAGTAAAAACAAATTTAACGCTACTGTTTTATTTTAAGCAACCCTTATAACTTTGACGTTCATATAAATAAAAAGTACGAAAACGATGTTAAGGAAACCGAAGCGGGGAAAGTGTAGTATATTGAACAGCAAGACGTGTGAAGATGAAATTAAGCTTGTAGTCTCTTATATCTAATCTTACAGCGCGCGTAAAATTTAGGCCACTAAATAAGTAGGTGGCTATAATTTTGAACATTAATTGATCAGTGAGTGAATTTCGTAATTGACTTGTTGGCTCAAATATGAATTAATTTGTGTCTTTGAGATATTAGTATCCACAACATTCTATATTTTCTGTGATAAGAATTTCAGGAGATATTTAAAAATGAAAACATGCATTATGTATGATAAATGGCAAAGTATCGTCAAATGGTAACAATGCGGGTACCTTTGATGTCCAGTAGTGATTTAAAATATCCCCAATGAAAAATTATATATTTAAGCATTCTTTAGCAAATAGTATTAGAAGGGAGGTAGCAGCTGGTTTGAAGGTTTCATCCTTCTTAATTATAGTATAACGGACGATCGATGGACGCCCTTATTGAAAGCTGTTCTTCGTTCTCCAAAAGAGCGGGGATCATTGATTTCTTGAGGTTATCAGTTGAAGGGTAAGTAAGGGTATTTCATGATTTATTTCAGGAGTAGCGGAAACTGCTACATAAATCGCAGGCCGAGCTTTTAAAGTGTTGTGAACAGGATTAATACGACTTCTGCATTTGAAGTTTGCGGGTGGTTCATCGCAGATTATTTGTTCGATAGGATCATGTTTGCATTTAAAGCACGATACCCAGTATTCAGTGGAGGTCAATTTGTAAGGTTGCCTGATTACATTGGCGGGAAAATGTTGCTAGTACATATACTCCTTTCCTCGTCGCTTACAAAATGCACGTAGTCTCTAAATTTGGCGAAATCTGATGTTGAGTAATGATTCAAAAGCCATTTGGTGAAATCCGATCTTGGGTAATGATTCGTAAGCCGCATATATTCTCAATTTTTGAGACGTCGCTGCATATAGACATTGACGATTGCTTTATTGCTATTCCTGGTTACTACTGCCTTAGGGTAGATATATATGGTGGTTGCCGCGGTGATGTATCTTAATTTATGTCCGTGACCACAGTGCTTATAGAAATGTTATCAAACTTGCTGCTTTGGCGGATCACATGAGTACTTCTTTGTAGAACTGTGTGTTGGTGGCTGTCGCTTATTTGTATGTATATACTGTATCGTTCTCCGAATTCATTCTGTCTAAGTACTATAACCAATCTATTGCTATGTCAGTTGTCTATACATGATCGTTTTCAGTTTGTCTAAGTACTTGAATTCGTCTATTGTTATGAGTTTTCTTCAAATTGGCGATTTCAACTTACCAAATGTGAAATGTGGTGATGATAGTTATCTAGACGGGTGGACCTCGAAATCAGACAAGGAATTATATTCCTATATTATTGACAAGTTACTGCTAGTTCAGCATGTATCCTTACTTACAACGTTCATGAACGAAAGCGCTTCCTTACTTCACCTTATATTTAGTAGGTCAATAACTGATGTTGTTAACCTTTAATATAAATCACACATCGGTTTGAGTGATTACTGTCCTGATGTTGGGCTTTGCCTCGGTTCATTATATAGACAGTAATGATGTCGAATTAACACTAAATAAACGCTTGTGGTATCGTGTAAACACTGATGATCTGCAAAAATACGCTGAAAATCTTCAATTTGACTGTGATAGTTATGTTGATGATAAATGGCTTAAGCTGCTCAACACGCTAATCTCCATCTCGGATATGCTTGCTACAAAGACAATTATTCGTAAGTAAAAAACGGTTATGTGGATCCGTGGTTCGATGCAGAATTAAAAGCCTTGCTAAAGCGTAGGAATATAATGTTTAAACTTGGTACTTACATTCGTTCTCTTGGAAGTTTATTAACTCGAAAAATCAAATCGCTACCATTCTCAATATAACGTATGTGCTTTAATATAGAACTTATAGAATCGCAAGCTTTTATGGCTAAAATTGTTGCGGATAAATTCGAGCTTGACTGATTCTCAGCTATCGATTTATCTCTGGAGCCTGTAAGAAAACATTGCATCGATGCTAGTTTGATAGTGATAACTAGCCACGATGTTGATATGGAAATTTTCCGGTTATGCTCGTTTTCCTCTGTGGGATATGATGCTCATCCATTTCAGCTGAAAATTCTCCGCGCCGGTATAACTACCACATTGTCTGATTTATTTTATTTATCGATAAATAGTTGCCAGGATATTTTAAAACAGCGGCCAGTGCCAGTGCTTCGAATTATCGTGGAATTAGTCTCAAGTGTAGTATGCAAGATACTTGAGTGCATTCTTCATCGACATGTAAATAATCATCTTAATAGAAATAATATCATTCACCCAGTCCAATATGGTTTCAGAAATGGTCGATCATGCTTAAGTAATCTTCTTTGTTCTCGAGAAGACTGGGTTACATCAATTTTAGATGGTCTCGTCACTGATGTTATGTTTGTTTAATTTAGCCATGCATTCGATTGAGCTCCTCACTCTAGCTTGTTAGACTATGGGGTCAACAGTGATTTGGTAACCTGAATTAAGTGTTTCTTATCTTCCCGTCGCTTTCAAGTACTTGTCGGCAATACAATGTTAACATTATTTATTAAAAAAGGATTTATTTTAAGGTGGCAAATCTCAGGAGTAAATGTTACAAAATATTTTTACAATTTAAGTATTTGCAAAGTTGTCAACTTAGCTTTGCAAATCTTAAATTGTAAACATATTTTGTAACATTTACTCCTGAAGATGATAGCAGTAGGCTATTGAAAATTCGATTAAATAAATAATTTACTTCATTCTCTCCACTAATAAAAAATCCAATATGAGTGAACAATCAATTTATAATACAATGTTAACAATTCGATCACTCAAATGTAGTGTTCATCAAGGCACTGATCTTGGACCATTGCTGTTTAATATGCTTCTTACACTGTTGACCAAGTTGGACTGTCTATTCTTAGCATTCACTGGTGATCTGAAGATATGGCGAGTTATCCGCTGTGATTTAGATAGGAATTATCTTCAGCATGATATGTCCTCGAAAATATACTGAAACGGTCGTCAAAATGGTGCTGGTAATCCGTTCAAATTTCATTTGCAATATATCGCCTTGACTACTGTTAGATCTCAATTATTTAATCAAGACCTCGTTAACATGTGGTAGATGGTTCGAAAGCGTGATGGCTACCCTATTGGTTCAATTGAGGTTAATTTGAAATGTGGATACAAAGGTCATACGTTTAGTTTAGTTATTTGATGTCATGACTGTCGTAGACCCATTCTTTGATTGTCAAATCGAGCAGTTCTAGTGTGGAACGAGATTCCTCTATATGTTATCGAATCCAGGGATAGATCGTCATTCAAGCTTTTGGCTACTTTCTGGATTGCAGAATATGCTCGCATGAACCTATGCGACCAATATCTTTACACTCGACTTTTTCCTTTTCTTGCTTGCTTTCTTTCACTCTGCTGATTAATTTTATGAGCGTATAAAACATCCTTTATGGCTACAATAATGTAGCCACGAACCAACCTCATCTAAACAAGGTAAAATATTAAAGTAAAAGTTAGGTAAAATCTACAAAATATTTCAGGATATTCATTACATAATAGAAACGAAACAATCCGTATAAATTCTAAATATATATATCCGTAAATCCTTCTCGTGGCTTTTTTAAATATTCTAATCTTTTGTTCAAGATAATAATAAAACATATTATCTTTTGTTTTCTTCAAGCGTTTGTCTTTCTAATCTTAGAAATACATTTAAAATACAGATCCATCCTGATCTGTATTTTAAATTTTTTAAATATCCGGGAACAATCAGGTATAGTTGAACGACAACACAAATTATTATGATAATTCGTTAGAAACTACTAGCATCTTTAGAAAATTAACACGAAAAGGAATATCCTTTTACTTAACATTTTTTCTTCTTTGCTTTTTTTCATTCTGCTTATTAATTTTATGAGCGAATAAATCAGCCTTCATGGCTACAGCCATGTACAACAATATAGACCCTTTAATTATCGTTGGTGGTATCTTGTAATATTATCAGCGCCATCTTGTAATATTATCGGAGCCATCTTGTAATATTATATTATCTTTATTCTGAAGAAATAAATTCATTAAATGAAATAGATGAGACATCAGTTGAATATATAAGCTTAATTAGCCGAAGGAAAACTCTGCCGCCTCTTTCAAAAAGCATAATTAAGTACTTTTTGAAAATGAAAATAAAGCTGGTATCTTTCAAAGATATTATCCATTTTGAAAATATCACCAGTCTCTGTAGACTTTACAACATATATCTTTCAGCGTAGTTCAATAATTTCTATCAATTCTTGTCAATACATTGAACTCTTCTGAAAGATATCTCTTGTAAAGTCTATTAAAAGACCTTGGTGATATTTTCAAAATGGGTAACGTATCTTTAAAATATACCTGGCGTGTTTTCAGGTTAAAAAGGCACCCAATTATACTTTTTTGAAAGATGCTGCCTAGTCTTTCTTCCGTTGTCAATCAAGCTGATCTCTTCAAGTGATGTCTAATCTATCTCATTTAATGGATTTTTTTCTTAAGAATAAAAATTCATTGTGAATAATAATGCAAGATGGCGCTAATAATACCAGATGGCGTTAATGATAATGCAAGATGGCGCCAATGATTATGCAAGATGGCGCCAATGATTGTGCAACATGGCGTTAATGATAATACTTTATCGTGCCAATGATAATGCAAGATTGCGCCAATAATAAGGAATTTCTTAAATAAACTAATAACCACTAAAAAATGACTAAAAAGGAGAATTAGGGAAACAACAATTCAGATATGTCGAAACTAATCAAGCAAATAGTCTCCATAATATTGTCACTGCGGGATTTAATTTATGTAGTCCAGCGGGATCTAAGTCCTCCAACCAATCCAACACGTCGCTCTTCGACTGTACCACCCGGAGTTTTTCACCTCCCCAAAGAGTCCAATCGAGGCGTAAAATGCTCGGTAATTGCGAGATCAGGAGCTTGAGAAACCCTAGTCTTTGCTCTGGGGGACGTTCTCTCGAAAAGAAAACTAATCGCGATATAGCCCAAGTACCCCAGAGGCGCACTTGGGTTTTCCAATTCAACGACAGATGCTGAGCCCGTTTCAGGGCCAACCTAGCTTTCTTCAGGATACGTTTAAGTCTATCCAGGTCAACTTATGCTGACCAGTTCACCGTAACAGTGAATCCCAGGTATTTTACTCGACTTGTGAAGGTAGGGAGTGGTTGATAAGTCAATATGGAAGATAGATATGATAGTGCTAGTCTCTTCAGTTTTTTCTTTGTCATAGGGGCGCCATGAAAGACAACCACCTGAGATTTGAGGGAATTTAAAATAAGATTGGATACCTATTGCTGAATGGACCGAGCGCCCTTTGACAAACCCATGAAAACTCGGTGGGATCAAGTTACGCCTTTCAAATGGTCGCTGATTCTAAGCGCAAGCGCTTTTTCGTAGATAGTAATGAGGAAGTTAAGAATGAAATGGGCCGCAGGTCTTTAGGACATGAAACCAGACTATGCTTTGGTAAGAAAATTCTACGACTAATATTGATGCCGGCTACATCAGATGGTGAGGCTAAAAGAATTGTGACGGCCACTTCTCTTCTTTGATCGGCTATTGAAAGCTTACAGACCCGAGAAGATAGTGGAGCGATGGATTTGAAGGTGTCCGGAAGTGGACCCCAAGAGTTAAGGATATCTGGAACAGATAGGTCCATGCTCCTAAAGTCACCCCAAGACGGGATTGGTTGACTATATTGAGTGGCTCTATAGCTATGTAGGGATATTGACTCTTCCAAAACTGTCGAGGCCAATGCCTCCAATCCAACCCACAGCCATTTCCATCCAGCAGACAAACTTATCTTTCTTGAATATCTTCCAAAAGGAAGATTGAGAGGGGCTAAGGTGAGCAAGGCTCGCCTTACCCATGCTCAGCTGGAACCTATATCTAGAGCTCCAGTATTCATTCGAGAGGGCCTGTCTGGCGGAAACAAAGAGATTGGGAAGGTGCAGCATTTTAGCCAGGACCTTGAGTTTTGTTGGAGTGGGATTGTAAATACGACCTTTATAGGTAGTCGAAAGAAACGCGGTAGCCTGCAAAGAAAGGTAGGGATTGAATTCGGTCAAACTCTCATTACCAATTATGGGTAAGAGTTGGATAGCTGCCTGCAAGAAAGCCACTCTGATGGGACCAAAGTGAAACCTCCTTCTAAGCAACGTATCTTCCTCTGTCCGTCAACGAATTAGGTCATGAGAGGTAGTCTGAAGTTGGGGCGACTGCTCAGTATAGATGGGTTTCAACAACCACATCTTATGAACCAGTAATATGTCGGGGAGAGAAAGGTAGGGGACGGTGGTTTGTAAATAATAATGCAAGATTGAGCCAATAGTAATGTAAAATTGCGTCAATAATAATGTAACAATCACTAAAATAATCGTTTTAAAAGTAAAACGAATAAAGCATCATTCGGAATAAAAATGTGAACATTGCTAACGACGTCTTTTATTTTTGACTAATCAGATCAGATAACTGAGTATACGTATTTTATACAATATATAAATAAAAATAAATATAAATAATAAATAATTATATAAGATTTTATACAATTTATATTTATAAAACATTGAAATTTAAAATAAAAGTCAATTTTTATGAATTGACAAATAAATAAAAAACGATGCATCAGAATAAGAATTAGAGGTCATGAGGAGGAACTGCTGTGCTATCAGGTTTCGGCCCCTAACTCCTCTATCCAACATAGCAGCGGGGCCAAATACGTGTTAAGGACGTATTTCCTCTGATTAAATTTGATTAACTAGTATCTTATTCTAATACAAAGTATATTATTTATTACCCATCCATAAAATCCAGAAATATAACATCGATGTGCCCCATTTTCAACTGTATGAGACTAGCTGTGGTAAGCTATAAGACGATTAGTGACTGTGAATTGGCTTTCTAAAGCCGTATTAGCTTTAGATAATATATGATTTGTTTCGAGATGGTAATTTATACGGCGGCACAATAATATTTAAAGAAGACGAAAAATATACAAGTTAAAACTGATGGGTCGATAGTTTTTTATATAAATATAATCCAAATATTTAATATAATCCAAATATTTAATATTATATAATCCAAATATAATCCAAATAATTTTGTCGATTTGTACTCCTCCATTATAAGAAAAATAAAAAATTCTTTAAACTAGCTTGAAAATTAGCAGAAAAATGATGTCGAATCAAAAATGTATACTTCAATATTTCTGACAGAGATTATATTACCGGGGAAACAAAGTCCACATGTCAATAATAACTTGTCAGTTGAACAAATTAAATCAGATAATTGAGTCTACATATTGTATACGATATTTAAATAAAGAAATAATAAATAATTATATAAGATTTTATAGAATTAATATTTATATCAATATAAAATTTAAAATTAAAATATAGAATAAAATTAAATTTCTATGAATAGAATAATAAATAACATACGATGTATTATAATAAGGATTAGAGGTCATCAGGAGGAACTGCTATGCTATCAGGTTTCGAACCCTATTCTTCGACCCAATATAGCAGCGGGTCCGAATCCGCGCTAATCACGTATGTTCTATGATGAAATTCGATTATTTAGTATCATATTCTAATAGAAAGTATATTATTTATTATCCATCTATAAATTTTTACCTTAATAGTGTAAATAAATTTTCAATAATATTTTGTTGATTTGTATATCGTAAAATTATAAGAAAAATAAAAAAATCTATCAAACTTGATTGAAAATGTTATTATTTGATTATAAACTTGATTATAAATGTTATTATTTATTACAATTGAACATTTGAACATTTTTTATACAATTGAACATTTTCCAAGCAGGAAAATCTAAGTATAGAAATTTTAATAAAATAATCATTACTTTTCTAATATTTTCTTGCATATATTATTTTTTTTATATTATTTAAATAGCCTATCTTTCGTTTACTTATTATTTTCTCAAATTACAAAAAATTTGAATATAAAGAAATTTAAAATATTTGTCAATCCACCACATTTTAAAGAATACCTTTAGACCAACAGGCTCAGTGCTCGGAGTTAGATAATGATGAGTGGTATTGGTGTTTGTTTGTCAAAATTATATAATATCAAATCAAACTTAATTTTCACATTTCTATAGCTATCGTTGTCGTCTTCAGAAACAGCATTTAATATTTTCGTAATAATTGTCCCGTCCGAATGATATTAGCAGCTTTCAAAATATTAAACTAAATCCTGGCATTTTGGTAATAGTTCTCAAATAAAATGAAAACTAACCCTAATTCGTAAATAATAAATTACTTTCATAATAAATTTCTGTAATAAAATAACTTTTAGATATAAGGCTAATAATGTACTGTTGAAAGGTCATTTAGGGTTTTGGTTTTTCATTTTCCAATTGTCATAAAAATGAAAAGTATGATTGAAACATTTTCCATAGTATCATACAATGTGTTATCACAGAAGATACTTGAACGCACGAAACATCTTTATAACGGAATTCATCCAGTTTGGCTTGCTTGGACCACAAGACGAAACTTGATATTTTCGACTATTTTGCAAACCAAAGGCGACATAATTTGTTTACAAGAAGTAGAGGAAGACGATTATTATCAGGAAATGCTGCCATTATTTGAAGCATATGGTTACCGTGGTTTGTACAAGCGTGGAACACTTGATAAAACCGACGGATGTGCCGTGCTTTATAAGAATTCATTTCTTAATCTAGTTGAATGGAATACTGTGGAAATGTACCGCCCAAATCAATGTCCTTTACTGAATCGCAACAATATTGCCATTATTGCTCGGTTTGCCTTCGAGCATAAATTAAAGCAAACATTTGTTGTTTCTACAACACATCTCTTATACAATCCAAAACGATGTGATGTAAGATTGGCGCAACTGCAACTTCTTCTTAGCGAAATAGCCAGATTCTCTCCTGATAGTCAGGAATCTATCATTCTTTGCGGTGATTTTAACTTTGAACCGGACAGCGATCTATACGATTTCATAATTGGTAATGGTCTCAATCCAGCAAACGCCACATTAAAAGTTGCTTCATTGAGTAAATGGAAACAAACCAAGTCTGAATCACTTTACAGATCATTTCCGCTAGAATTGGCATCAGTCTGTATGGATTTATCCCCATCATACCAAGTATATGACCAGAAGAAAGAATCAATTAGTCAACGATGTACTGAGAATGATAATAAGCAAGCAGTTGCTTACAATACAATGTGTTTTCAGTCAGCGCACCGTTATTGGTACATAAATCCCGTTAATTTTATGAACTTTCAGAATGGCTTTCAACATAAGCTGCAACAATATACAACGCTGCAAGCAGATATTAAACATTGTCGAGTGGTCGATTACATATTTTTTTCAAATAGTCGATCACAATCTGACAAAAGTGGTGGCACCCTTGAATTAGTTGCCATTTCACCGTTACCTGCAGTAAATAATACAACACAACCTATGCCTTGTGGTTATAACGGGTCAGACCACATGTATTTACAGGCATTCTTCACTTCAACATCAAAATAAAACGAGTGAAACTTTTTATGACACCGACATTATAATAATTATTAATATCGTGTACTATGTTAAAAGTGTACAATCAAATTTATAAAAAATGTAGTTTTAATCTTTAATTAATTTAATCTTTTAATCAATTTTAATCTTTAGCCAATTCTTCAAAATTCGTCATCATACCCTTACAACGCCTAATCAAATCCGCCGTTCGAGTGCTCTTTCGTCTCCGTCGCTTTAACCACACATCCACATATCTTGCCCAACTCTCCTGGCCCACCATCCACATCCGCATCAAACTCCGCCTTCTCGTAACTTTTCGTCTCATCGCTGTCGGATCCACATCGTTCATCAACCTTTCTTTCTTAGACGACACTCGCCCCACCTCGCTATCACTGCGTTCCCTTCATACCCTCTTAATCCACGTTCCCAATTACTCCAACAACTACGGTCTCCAATCCTTCCTCGTCGCCGCCTCACTCGCCTGGAATCAACTCCCTTTTGACGTCCGCCGCAATTACTCCTTTATCACATTCAAACACCTCCTCCGTTCACACCTTCTCGACACATGATTTACATTTTTGTTTTGTTGTGGTAATGTAAGCGTGCGCTGGCACGCATTAGCCACGTAAAAATAAATCTTTTTTAATGGTTTTTATTTTCAGTGAAATCATTAAATAAAAATAATGTTTAAGATTGCTTTGCATGTATTTATCCAATGTTAATTTGTCTTGACAATTAGGCTGGCTGAACTAAAAGCTAAAACGCTATAATCCATTGTTGGCAACCGATTTGACAATAGCCCCACTGCTGATTAATTAATTGATTTATTAATTTATTAATTTATTGCGGTAAATATAAAAACTACAAAATAATTGTACTAATAAGAAAATTTTGATGATCAATTGATAGGGACAAAGTCTATATCCGTTATACATTTCTTGAGCTTCGCTGTAAAATATAAATGGCAAAATTAATTTAACTAAAATATTGCGTGCTCCGTTATTTTTATAAACAAAATTAAAACTGTTATATTAAATATTTTGGTGACTATTGTAACTTCTCAATGA
The DNA here is from genome assembly GCA_012934845.2 of Pomphorhynchus laevis. Classification (NCBI taxonomy): domain Eukaryota; kingdom Metazoa; phylum Acanthocephala; class Palaeacanthocephala; order Echinorhynchida; family Pomphorhynchidae; genus Pomphorhynchus; species Pomphorhynchus laevis. The sequence goes on from WNNJ02002009.1 coordinate 30,053, forward strand.
ATATATATATAGTCATTTTGTTTATTATACTTGCTTTTACAGAATGTATAAATTATAGTATTTATATATTATAATATATTTTAAATACGCACGGTAAATGATTGTATTCAAAATATATAAGCATCGCAGATAAAATTTTCAACTTTGTTTATAGATATGTTTAGGATTATAGCAGTATAACATCATTACATTTCATATATATAATGGGGGGGCATGGATGTGCTGAGTAAATTTAATAGACTGGACTTCTATTCACGACTTTCAGTCACCATGTCACTTCTAGACGATCACTTTAGCATCAAAATGATGAGTACTCGGCAACACTCATCAGTAGAATGAAGTACACACTGTTCGTTTCGGTTGCCTGTATGGCATTGTGAATTAAGACGTTTCTGACACTTTGCTTAATTGATTGAGGCTTACGCTCTTTACCAGATTGAATTGCTGTGCGGACCATCCTTAAAAACTAGGCAGATGTCGCTGAATTGTCGCTGCACTTGTTGGATCCTTAATGAATACAGTAAATATAATGGTGGTGCTCGGATGTGCTGAATGAACAACGGTCCAGGATTTATTACGAAATTTGGCATTTATATAAAATAGTGTTGCTTGATAGACTGGACATAAATCCACGACTTTTAGTCACAATGTCACTTTAGAGATCACTTTAGCATCGAAATGATCAGTATCCGGCAGCACTCATCAGATCTCCTTTCATCATGATCTCTAGAAATTGCTGATTTCTTGAAACTAGTGATCATCAAAGGATCAGCGTTCCCGATTTCAATCGATCTTCATGATCTCACTTGAACAATACAGGATAAGCATGCTAGAGAGCATCTCGGGCAATGCAATTTCTAAGGAACATGATGAAAGGTTTCATATACTGTGTTAAATCTGATAATCCTGGATTCGTAGCCTAGCAATAAAGAGCGCAAGCCTTTATTGATAATCCTTTATTGTTGCGGTATTCAAATATTATTTTCAGTTATTCCTTTTTACCTTTACTTTTTCTAAATCAATTCTGACCTTTTGCTGTTCTTCATTTGATTGATCTGAGTTTTTATTTGTATATATATCCGCGTTTTTTCAATTGTACGTATAACAATTCCACTTCCTTTTGATAATCATGATCCGTGGAGCATATTTTTCGAATATGGAATAATTCGTTTCGGACGAGCATTCTTTTTATTCTGGGATCATGACAGCTGCTTGCCTGTATATATGAACACACAGCAGAAACTTCTATTGCAATTTTATCTGGTAATTGCTGTTTTTATCTTTGTAAATATCTATATCCAAATATTGTATTTTATCGATACTACTTCTAGTTATTGTGAAATTCAATTCACTTTTCGTATTTAATTCCGTCAAGAAATATTAATGCATTGTTCAATGTTAAACAACATGATTCATTGAGGATTCCTGTACATATGTCAAGTGAACGGGATGAACCAGTCTATTTACATGATCATTTCAATAGAATGACTGATGAATGGTTTCGGTCTAATGTTGGCACTGCCATATATTCTGAGGATACACCACTGGATCAGAAACAGCAGGAATGTGTAATGCTAAGTAGGTCAGGAGATCGGTCATATCTGTGCAACCAATGCCCCTTTGAAGAAAGTGAACTTGTTACTCTATTTTGTCATATGTTTGCCGCGCATATATTATGATGTTGTCGATTCAATTCATATATTTCGATGTTGAACCGCTGTCGGTAAGACCGGATTCAGTTGGTGATGGATTTAATTTGATGTATGTGAAGAATAAGAACACAGTGGCTCGATTACCATCCAGCCGAACACCACGACTAATGAACAGCCTTATCATATTTGTTCCCGGCTCTATTGTTACACTAATTGCCATTAAGAATCAGTATGCTAACTTATCGAAGTTTCTCGATAAGAATGCATGTGCAGTAGTCCAAATAATTCAACAACAAAAATCTAATTCATCTTACCTTTTCGATAATAAATGCGATACTCTCGGATACGATTATAAAAGATGTGATTATACTTCAATAATACTTGAACAAATGCGTGCCCATTGTAGTCGCTTGGAATAATACGCTTTTATATGTCCTGGACATTGCCGTTTCGGCTCGGTCACAGAAACTGAAACTCGTGCTTATTACTTCATTTGTAGGAGCTAAAATCTAAAGGTCAATTGCTATGAACTGACATCATTAACAAAGACAGATTAAATGTAGATGTGTTCTTATGTACTTATGATTTTAAAGATGATAACTCGAGTGAATTTGAGGATATGAGAAATCGGTTAAATCCCGATGTGGATTTAATGAAGCAGATTGGCGAACCTCAAATTTTTCTTCTTAAGCGAAGCGCACATGAGGAAGAATCTATCTTATTAATCGATAAAATAAATATGCATCCTCAGCTATCAAATAAGCAACTTAAAGGCCATCTCTGACATCTTGTAATGACGAATAGTATGCTGATTGTTGAGTGTAGTTCACTTAAGTACCGCCAACAGTTTTTGACATATTGCCGCATTCCAAAGGAATCATGTACGGTTATTTTTTAAGTATCTTTGATGCAAACTTTTATATATACATGCAGAATTCGTTCAAGGAATCAACGAACGTCGTGATGTAACAACCAATGAATCGCCTGGAATGGATATAGATGAGTTGATAAGCATATTTCTAGTTTGCGAACATTTGCCACTAGAACTTAAGCAATTTATCGAAAATGCTCTTTTTCAAAAGTCACGAGAGATGGCTTATACTAATGAGCCATCTCATCTTTGACGATGAGATAGTGACGAATAGTATGCTAACTGTTGAGTGTAGTCCACTCAAATACCGACAGCAGTTTTTAGCATATTGCCGCATTCCAATGGAATCCCGGACCGTTATTTTTTAAGCATTTTAGATGCAAACTTTTATATATACATGCAGAATCTTTTCAAGGATCCAGCAAACGACGCAACAACAAATTAATCATTTGACATGGATTGTCTGATAAGCATGTTTCCAGTTTACGACATTTGTCACTGGAACTTTATGCGATTTATCGGAAATTCTCTTTTTTAAAATCATACAGGCAACCGAAACGTCATCGAGATGGCTCATACTACGTGTGTTAGGCACCTTAACACACGCTTAAACAGTGTTTTAAGCTCGAAAAACAGAAATATCCTTAATCTGAATAATTAGAGGGAATTTAGCATAAGCTCTGTGCTTGGCAGTGCGTATTGCAGTTTAACCATGCATCAGGCACTAAATTCTTTTAAATAGAAATGCTGTATTACAAGGACACTTTCAAGTGTACAAATATATAAAATATAATTTGTTGTTACACCTGTCCTGGGACACCAAATGGTGTACTCATAAATAAATCACTATGTTTTCCTCATGATGAGGCATACACACCAGGCAGCGTTCTATATATCCTCATCAAACCAAGAAATAGAACCGCATTATTCTCGCAATATTCAAAGTCGCTAAGTATGCCCAGTTATCCTATGTGTGACGACAAACTTCCACAACGGTATACGCGTTTCGCTCTGACGGAGCTCATCATCACCGTGACTTAAATAATAGGTCTGTTGTGTGCTTGTGTGGGACTACCTGTCCCAACACACTTGATACCAGTCATCAAACACATGCTGCCAATGCCACCGGGTAAGAAAATAACTGCCAATATGAAGGCCTCGATGATCACCAATACGCACGCGTTTATTCCAATAGTTGTGGTAACGCTAGGTGCGCTACGATTAATCGCATCCAGCTTCTTGGATACACTTGGCAAAAAACTTATCTAGGTAACCGGAGACCACCGCGCTCGGACGTGGCTGATTCAGCGGATCAGTGCAGTCACATGATCATTGTTTTTAAGTACTTGATTATAGGACTGTGCTTATTCATATGCTCTTTTATTTTCTGCGTCCACCCACTTTAAATAATCTCTAAAATAGGTTCACTCGTGAGAATACGCCCTATGTGAGCACTTGCAATTGACACATATGGTACCAATCTGGTTTTGGCTAATGGCCACATCTGGCTTTTCTGATATTCTTTCACAAACATGGGATTTCTGGCACCATTAGATTCTTTTTAATAAAAATGCTGTTTTTTGACATAGTGTTACTGGATAGCACAACTATTCATGAAACTTATATAATTTACGATCCGTGTTTAATGAAGCACATCGTGTGTGTCAGCAACTGGATTCAATATTCCTATCGATAATAAATTTTGAAATCATAACATGATATCTTTAATGTCCATCGTCAAAGTTTATCGATCTTTATTCGATTTTTCTTTTGATAATCGAATAAAAACTTACAGCTCTCTAAAAGCGCACCACTGCATTCTTAAATCCAAAAGGCAGTCGCATAAGCTTTCCTTCAGCTTTAAATCCTGTAAATTTTCGTTTGTCAATGTGAATAGGAATTTGGTGGTTGGCTAATCTTAGATCAATGACCTAGAAATTTTTTTATCGGATACTAGAGCTTGAAGTTTATGCAATGGGTAAGCATTTAATATTGTAAAATGATTAGTTGTTTGGGAGTAGTCGATTGCTAGCTTTTTCGATGATTTTCGGGACTAATAACCATAACTTGAGCCCACCGAAGTGAAAATGCATAATCAATTGTATCGTATCTAATCATTTGTCAATATCTGCCTTACTGAATATACGATCACAATTTGAAAACGGCGTGTTTCAGCAGTACTTGGTTTGCAATTTGAATTTAGATCCTCGAATGACCAATAGTTGTTGAGAACTCTTCCCTCGACCGTGTAAGCTTATCGTTTGTAGCCATTCCGCCTGTTCCTTGTAATCCTTTGATAGAAAAATGCAGTATTTTTGCTGTTTCCGTACATATAAAGGTATCTGAACTACCAATATCGAACAGACATTATACCTCTTAACCATCAATTGCTATAGTTCTCACAACTTCACAATTTTAGCCTAAACAATTGATAGTTAAATCGACAATTTAGGTTTTGAACTACAACAAACACATGCAAAATATTAGACTTTGCCACAGTTATTACAAATCGACTCAAGATAGGGACAATTACGGTTTAAGATGTCTTCTTGATCCATCACAAAATAATAATTTTCAAGTGACTCTCGTCAAGGCTGCGACGTTATCAGCAATATATGATACTCAGTCTTCATCAGGAATTTGTATGTGCTTTCTGTAGAACCCAATGCACATATATTCGAACGTTCAAATACAGCCGATCGTTTCTCTGATATTTCCATGACTTTAGCGATTTCAATAGCGTTCAATAGTTGCAGACAATTATTTTCCAATAATTGTTCTCGAATTTTCGACGATGTAAGTCCCATAATAAAAACATTCAGGATGGTTTGATCTCGATGTTCTTCAGCTGTCAATTCTTGAAAATCACATTTGATCAAGAGTTGTTTAAATATATTTACATAGTGTTGTATTTCTTCAATTTGATGTCGCGAATACAATATGTTACGAGCATAAACTACATTTGTCGGTTTGTCTTACATTGTCTTTAAGGTGTTCATTGCGTATTTTAAGTAACTGCTGTTTGTATTGATTTGAATATTTTAGACGATAAATTGCAAAATATTGTAAGTTGAATGTTAGGTGGTGCCCTAATATACAGTAAAATCTCGTCAAAAGTAGCAAACCAATATTTTCAAGAGTCCGTCGCCGTATGTTCGTCTGGTTGAATTAGAAACTGACTTGGCTTTAGATATCGAGCATATTCAGTATCTGAAGAACGACTCTCTTGCTAATACATCGATACAATCAAGCCAATAAAATTGTCAAAGGCTAAATTAGCTTTTATTGGCTTAAACTAGTAAATACAATTAAAGTAGAAAAACAGTAACTTTAAACATGCATACAATTAACTAAATAACAACAAAGTATATTTATATTAAACACTTACAAGACCAGTAGATCATTGAATCGATGCTGGTGATCCTTTGATGGATATTCACTCACCAGGCTAACCACAAGTACAGATAAAAGAGTTGCATTATTTCTTTATATTAAAAGCTTATGGGATCAGGAGATCATTAAATAGGTGCTGGTAATCATTTGCTAACCATCTAGTACAGCTAGAAATTCATCAGTATATAAAGCCTTCAATGTAATGAATTTCTAAAACCGCATTTTTCGATAATCATTTTTAGCGCTTTCTTTATATTTAAAACTGATGTGATCAGGAGATAATAGAATTAGGATGGTGATCATATGATGGGTTCTTTCATTTATTTTATTAATTTTGCTAGATCACACAAGATTATTTCACAGGATAAACCAGCTACGGTATCATTTATTCATTACTTCTAACTCCATACACCTACAAGAGGTGTATGAATGTGGAAGTAAGAAAGTATTTCTAGATAGCCAAAATATATTTGTTTCGCGTTTTATAGATTCCATATATATTGTTGAATACGATAAATGACCAGGTATTGTGGTATACCTCACACGGTAAATGACTGTATTACAAATATAAGCGTCGTTATACTCATTCAAATCAAACGCGAAAGAAAACAGACAAAACAGTAACATGTACCGTTTCGTCATCACAATGAATCATCAGTACCAGAGCCCTCCAACTACTAAATGCAGAGGAGGACTTGGAAATTGCACAATACATTAGTCATCTGCATGAAGTACTATAACACTGTGAAATGTACCAGAACACTGCGAAATGTACTAGAGCACTGCGAAGTAGTCTCACTTTCTCTTGATAAATTCATAAAAACAAGTAAGCCAATATTAAGAGACCTGCACTGACATTTGCCAGTGCTTCTGCTAATGATCCTATATAGAAAAACGGTAGTGCTGGGTTAGCATTCAATGATGTTACTAGAGTTGTTCTAGTACCTCATACACCCTGACTCGTGTCTTGTGCCGTCTGTCAGTTCTTTTCTGCACCCATCAGTGGGAGGGATCTGACACTGATGAGTCATTGTGATGACGAAACAGTACGTGCTACTGTTTTGTATGTTTTCCGTTACTTTTGGCTTGAATGAGTATAACAGAATGATTGACGCAGAATAATCTCAATCTCTCTTGAGAAATTGATAAAAGCAAGTTAGCCAATATTAAGAGACCTGCGCTGGCATTTGCCAGTGCTTTTGCTAATGATCCTATATGATGAAGCGGTTCTGTTTTAGCAGTCTATGAGGTTACTAGAGTTAATATAGTACCTCATACACATGACTCGTGTTTTGTTCCGTCTGTCAGTCCTCGTCTACAATTTGTATTTGTTGGATTCAAATTAAATGGAGCTGCAAGGCAAACGTTTAAATATGAATGTACCATATCGATCATTCAAGGGATATTTAGTGCAAACACTATCAAAAGTATATAAAAAGTAAATAAGCTAACTTCAAAACTACATAAACTTTATTGAACGCATAATGGATGTCAAAATAATCGATTGTTTTCAACAAATACTCACCTAACAAAGAGCTCTGAGGCATCTGAATTCAACTATTTATCACTTGGTTTAGGTACTAACGCAGATGTAACAGACCAATCAGTGAATTATGCTTTAGATTGCATCTTATTTGATACTGACCAGGGACATTTGTGCTTACATTTTCTAGATATGTCACAAACCAGCTCCTGACGCTCAACAGTACATCAGTAACGGATTTGTAATGTGTTATATTGACGAATCATATAATCATACAATCTATTAATAATGAGTCTTTGAAGAGACGGAAGCTTTGACGATGAATATTTTGGCAGATACATTGACCAAACATAAGTTTTTCTAAATATAAATACCCACTTTGCTGCAGGCAAAACTGATATGCTCACCTATTAAAGTGTATTTAATCTTATTTTGGCTGCTATCCTTGTCACTCGTTTATCTTTTGGGAGTTTTCATTAATTAAGCTCTGTAGCAATCTCAATTTTGTTCTTTCTAAGCAGACTGATTGGCATATTAGTACTTTAATATAACGGATATTAGCGATTATTTTATAGTTGGATAAAATTATGTTAATACTTAATGTTGTCCATTATTGTAAATATTATTTTTTATCAACTTGCTTTAGAACTTTAATAAGTCCTCCTCTGCATCCAGCAGTTGGAGGGATCTGGAACTAATCCAGAGATACGTTATCAATTATTAAGCAACGAAATCCATTGAAATATATTTATAATTAAAATTAATAAAGTATTGATGAGCAGTTTTTTATTAGTCATTGCATCTTATTTGATACTGACCAGGGACATTTGTGCTTACATTTTTTAGCCAGATATGTTTATAAATAATCTTTACAATATTATTATTAATGTTTCAACGGCACATAAAAGCATGGCTTAATTGGCTGGTTCACTGCAGAAAAAAAAGAAAATATAATAAAAGTATCACAAATACGGAAAAGCAGCTTTCCCCATGGCATCCTTTATCCGTAATTTCTTTTTGAATTCGTTGATATTGCTACTGCGCACTGTTGATCGTTTTTCCTTTATTAATTCTGAATCCAAGTTAACCTATTCGCTGGGTTATGACTAGCCTTAATGTAGGAACGTGGAATGTCATATCGCTGGCGAGGAAGGAACCAGAATTAGTTAAAGAGATGGTTCTCTTCGTTCTAGAAATAGTCGGAGTGACTTCTATTCACTATTCTGGAACTAAACTTTTGGATTAAGGTTGAACAATAACTATTCGGGAGTTACCAACGAAAGGCGACGACAAGCGGGTGTAGGAATACTTACAATTCCCCGGTTGTCGTTCGTGATAGAGATGTTTAACACAGTGAACGAAAGGCTGGCGTCTCTGAGACTTTTAGTTAAAGAGGGAAAGGGGATAATTGTTGTGTGTGAATATGCTCCCAACATTATCTCGGAATACGCAGCCTTTGTGAAAGATCTTCAGGCTCTGCTTGATAGTACTCCTGTTGGAGATTCCCTCGTTCTATTGGGTGACTTCAATGCTCATGTTAGTAGCGACAGTAGCACTTGGAAAGAAGTGTTAGGGAGGAACGAACTCTCTGATCTGAATGCGAGTGGTGTTGAATTATTGCACTTTTGTTCTCGTAACAATTTGTGCATAACCAACACAATGTGTGAACATAAGGAGATCCTTAGATGCGATTTGCATCAGGATTCTATCAGTCAAAGATCAATGATCGATTTTGTAATAGTTTCATCTGATCTGCGACGTAATGTTTTGGACACTCGCGTGAAGAGAGATGCTGAGCTGTTAACCGATCACTACCTTGTAGTTAGTAAACTTCTATGGCTGAATCGGATACTAGACAAGCCTGGTAAACCCAAACGTTGTGTGAGGGCGTGATGGGAGCGTCTAGCAGATGTTTTTGTCAAAGGACGTTTTTCTGGCTACATTCAAGATGACTTCTATCGGTTGCCAGAAGAGGTAAAGAGCATTGATCAGGAATGGGAGACGTTTAGATCCTCGCTTGCCAAAGCAAACGAGGAAAGTTGTGGCTCGAAGGCATTAGATGCTTGTCGCGGTGGAAATACTCGAACTGCTTGGTGGACACCAACAGAGATTTTGTCCATCAGAAGAAGCTGGCTTATAAGGCTACTTTGTCAGATAAATCAGTGGAAGCTCTAGACAAGTACCGAAGAGCAAAGAGAGCTTCAGCTCGAGCAGTTACCGAAGCGAAGAAGCCGGCTCGGGAAGCTAGGTAAGCTTTGAAAATGTTCTGGAGGACGATCAGGAGCCTTCGTGTTGGAAAGCAGAAAACCCCCTCAAACTGTCTATGACAAAAGAGGATCTATGATGACTGACATTGAATAAATTCTTGGTTGTTGGAAAGAGCATTTTAAGAGTCTCCTTAATTCGATGGATATGCCTTCTCTTGTAGAAGTAGAGCCTTTAGAACAACGGAAGAGCTCATCTCTTTGAAAGAGGTCATTGCTCTTGTTAACAAACTTCGTAATGGCAAGTCTTCTGGAGTAGCGAGATTCGACCTGAAACGTTAAAGGCTCTCGACGTTGTTGGCATGAAGTGGCTTACAGGGATTTTCAATGTTGCATTACAGTCGGACAAGGTTCAGAGTGAGTGGCGAATTGGGGTGGTTGTACTGATCTTTAAGAAAGGTTACCGAAGAGTGTGTTCTAATTATCGGAACATCACTCTTCAAAGCTAAACTGGTAAGCTATTTGTTAGGATTCTTGAGTTAAGGATACGGCTTATAGCTGAGGGACAGTTGCAATAGGAACAATGCGGATTTCGTCCAGGTCGTGAAACTACGGATCAGCTCTTTACCCTGTCAACTATCCCTGAGCGGTCTTGGGAGTTCGCTCAACCGGTCTACATGTGCTTTGAAGATTAGGAGAAGGCGTTCTACCGAGTTCCGTGAGAGAGGTTGTTGGAGGTACTAAGGGAGTATGAAATACCACACTATCTTCGTGTAGCTGTGGCTTCTCTGTATAAATAAAGTATGAGTTGTGTTCGTGTTCTAGGTAGAAAGTCTAAATCATTTCCAGTAGGCGTTGGGCTTCGTCAGGGTTGTCCTTTGTCTCCACTTTTGTTCCAAAAAATTTTGAGACGGGATGTACTGACGGATGCCGGTCTTCATTTCGGTTCCATCAGGATACCATCTCTGCTTTTTGCAGACTTTGTTTTGTTGGCTTCTTGTCCTGAGGACTTACCATCCCTACTAGATCGTATCATGATGGAATGCCAAGCGCCAGGGATGTTGGTTAGTACCTCCAAGACTGTCTCTTTGTGTTCATCTCGGATTCAGGTGCTAATGCCAATTCAGATAGGGGAAAAGGTTCTTCCTGATGTGAAGGATATCAAGTATCGTGGGTATTGCTCTCGAGGGACGGCAAGAACATCATGTAGATTGAGAAGCGGATTTGTGCAGCTAACGCAGCAATACGTTCTTTTGCAGGTCTGTCAAGGTGAAGATAGAGTTGAATCTTCGGGCGAAGCTTCCGGTTTACCACGCAATCTCCGTTCCTATCTTAACCTATGGTCATGAACATTTGGTTATGACCGAAAGGATAATATCTCGGATGCAGGCGACCGAAATGATGTTTCTTTGCGGTGTGGCCGGTCTTAGCCTTAGTGATAAGGTTAGAAATTAGATCATCCGAAATGGACTCGGAGTAAAGTCGCTGATTCTCCACATCGAAGAAAGTCAGCTGAGGTTACTACGACAGGTTCTGAGGATGTCTAGGGTTCGTCTTCCTCCGAGGTTTTTCCGGGCCAGACTCTCTGGAAAGAGACCTCGAGGTAGACCTCGGTACAGGTGGAGTGATCAAATCTCGAAATTTGTCACAGACTGCCTTGGGCGATCTGAAAGAGAATTCTGGTCTATCGCCCAGGATCGCGATGTCTGGAGTAGTTTGGTTCGTGCACTGCCTCCACGATCCGACACCTGTACCAGTGGTTGACAGTAAAAATTTTGTATATTATTTGTTTTTTCTTGTCAAGAAATTGTTGTTATATCCAAACATATAATATTAATATGATTTTATATTAATATGATCATATCATTTTAATCAATGGGAATGCTCATTTATTTACTATATATACTTCATATATTCATCCTAAATATCAAATGGGATAAATATATTTATTTATCTCATTAATATATGCTTTATTAACAGGAAGTCAGAAATTAACAGCAAACAATTTTATATAAAGTTGCTTGCTCCTGGTTTCTGACTTTTTTAATAAATCCCATTGGTATCTGTACTTTTGTAAATCCCAGCCGGATATAATATTTTAAATAACATATTATGTCAATTAATATAATAGGTCGCATCCTCGAAGGACTCATAATAATATTGATGTTTAAATTGAACTGCTGGTAATTTAATTATTAGCAGTAATTAAATAGTTAAATATATAGTTGGTCCTATTGACCCACTAGAGTATAAAATTTGTGACATACAAAGAAAATTAATATAAATAAAATATCAACGAAAACAAGTTGATTTGTTAACACGCTTAAAGTACAAATGCAAATGTACCAAAGAGCTGCTATTTAAATTTCAAAGGGTCCGTTTTAAGTTTTCTACGCTTATCCATTATCCAATTATACGTATGATAATATATCATGTTGAGAGGTATAGGACTTATGAGTATTGACGTAATTCCGAGTTCTAGCATTACAATTCGGTAATCATTAGCTGTAAAAGTTGCAAAGCTTGCGACAAACGTTACGATATATATTATCGGAATCAATACAGCCCATGCGAAATGCATTAATTTCCCTGGTCTTTCTCTTTCGTCTAGATCAACTTTATAATAGAATTTATCAAAACCATATGAATAGCAAATCGCCACTGATTCCATTGCTATTAGTAAAAAGGTTGTATATTTGCCTCCGTAGTTTATAAAATAATTCATTAGTAATCTTCCATATTTAGTCAAACAAATGGACGATAAGCATCCATTCACTATAATAAGAAAGATCCGTGTAAGTCCTGTATAATGCTTAAATAACCAGAACCTATATGTTAAAGCTATATGAATCTGTTCAATATTAGTAAAAACGGTAGTTAGCGATAATATAAACACGTGCAAGTTATATATGAAGGCGAATACCCAACCGTAATTCATAGACTGATAAAATACGGGCATATATTGAATGATATTCAAGGTCAAATATTCGGGTTTATCAAAAATGATCGTTTTGAAAGATGTGGAAATTTGCAGTGCTGATAAAATACCGAATATCATATCAAAAATAAGAACAACAGCTGAAAACGATTTCAAGTTGATAGAATAATTACCAACGTAGCTACTGAAATTAATGAGTAAACCTGTACCAAGCGAACCTGAAAATGTCACAATATTAATAGCATTAAGCCAGCTCATGGGATTCCATAGCTGCTTCCAGTCAACCTTAAATGTATATTCTATTCCAACAAATGATAGAGGCGAGCTGATACCTTTTACGACCAGTACAAATAAGGCTATATTGCTGTATATGAAAAAGAAAGATGACACCCGGCTAATGCTAAGAGCACCACGCTGAATACAAATATAACATATTCCTAGTGCCAAAATAAATGATGGAAGATATTCTTGATTAAATCCAATAAAGTCCTCGTCTTTTGATATTGGAATTATTATTTCGGCAGATATACTTGTATTGATTTTGTTGTAAATATTTGGATAACACCATACGGAAAGGAACCAGTCCAAAACGTGTCCGAGCAACGCTACGTAATAAACCTGTACAAATAAGGCCTGCAATATGTAACAATATCCGATTCCTTTTAAAAAAGGACAGAGTTCGTTCCATACTTCTAACGATCCTTTACGAAATGCTTGTCCAATCAATAGCTCCATATACATCGCAGGTATTCCGACCACTAGTGTACATACACAGAGAGGAATCAGATCCACAACGCCTCCATATTTAGTAAAAGCGAAAAAGTGCAATGTTATATTTCCAAGACCAATTACATTCTGCAATATACTTAATAGGTATGCGTTCTTATTAGGCCATCGGTATTGGCTTCTTCCATCTTTAAGCATCCGAGTTTTGGTGTTTGTCAATGTACCTTATAATTACAAAAGACTGTCGCTAATAGGATAACAGAAAAAGATTTTGACAATATGGTTATATTGACATTTATTCCAATCATTAGTTTCATAAATTTAAAAATGCTATTGTTTGTGATAGCGTTTGTACAATCTACTTTTCTGTTCTACTTTTGTGAAATTCCTGACGTTCGTATATAAATTATTTAAAATTGCGTACATACATAATTTGAAAATTTTTAAGATGCTTAAAATATCAAGCTGAATTTTAGAGAAAGCAATAAATATTTAACATGCATTTTAATAGTGAAGAGTTTAAAGTTCAAAGTAGAAATATTTGATAAATCAAATCCGTTAACTTAAACAATAAAAAATATACTATATATACTATTAAAAATATGATATACTGTCTTATATTTTTATTAAAAAGATATTAACCTAGATTTGTAAAACATTTGATTAATAAATTTGATATTAAATTGGACTGTAGATTTGTATAAAGCGTACTAAAATTGTACGTATTTATATTATGAAAATTTATTCCTTTTGTGTGTTCTAAAATTCGTTTGTAGAATTAATACTGAAATAGTGTTTTATACCAGCATTAATTTCGATTACCTTACAATATTTTTTGAAGTGTGCTTTAATTACTTTAAGTATTTTATTTTATGTTAAAGGTTGTAATGCGCATATAAACATATTACATATGAACTTAGGTTTTATTGGATTTTTATGTAATTTTGGATTCCAATATAATGTGTTTATAGTTTTATCATCTGATTCAACCTTTATACCCTTTTTTATCCATTATAGAACAGTGACTTGTAATAAATGTTTCTAAACTTAACTCACTACGTTCATATGTTGTGTTTATATTTAAATCATTATAATTAACTTATTTCATTAGTATATCATAATAAAGCTTTTTGCATATGAAGACAAAGTTATTACTATCTTTATCTATAGTTGTTATTATATAGTTATTCTTTAATTTAGTAAGTTCCTAATACATATTAATTTGATATTTCCTTTGATAATTGTTGGTTATTTTCATTTTTATATATAATCTTTCCAAATGTTTATCATAGATGTATTTAAGCTCTCACTATTAATCAGCTTACAAAGTAAGAATTTAAGTCATTATATAACGAGTCATCAGGAATTTAAGTTATTATATGTCATTTTTTATAACGAATTATAAATTTTATTGTTATTATTATTTAATCTATATTTATACCCTTTTGATTGATTATATCTTTCTAGATTATGATTGTATATATCTTCATTTATTTTATCAAAACTAAGACTTTTACAATTGCATTCTGTTTCTATAATGTTTCTAATATTATCGTTACATATTGATTTCAATTATTTATTATAATTACAAAGTTTTCGTCCTAATAGTAGTAACAGTTTATACCTTATTTTAGGAATATATTTACTTATATCTGATACTATTATTTATTTACTTTAGAATTATTTAAAAGTATATCTATATTTGTGTTCTATACATATGGTCAGTGTATATTTTTATTGTTATTATTATTTTATATTACAATAACTGTCTATTATACAACTCAACCTATCATAGTCTTCAATCTTTGATTTAATGAACAAATGATATTTTTAGAAAAACTTCTTATATTAACATAAAGATATTTAAGCTTAATATATCTTAAAAGTTATTTTAATATTTCTAATTGTTCATAAATACACTTATCTTTAATATTTTTAAGTTTATTTTTCTTATTCCTTTTATCACCATGACTTCTTGATTTGCGTCTAACCGGATTATTATATAGTTGTTTATTATGTACTATACTACTTCTGCCAATTCCTTGTACCACGTCATTTAATCCTAATGGGTACATGGAATTAAAAAAATCATCTTTTTCTAATAGTTTTTGATTTAATATTGACTTATTCTTTTCAATAATAAATTCTAAAATAAATAATTTACAGTATCCTATATCATGTTCTATAAATCTCGTGTGTTTATGAAATATAGTTTGACTATTATGCTGTATATTATATATGTGTTGCTTAAACCTAGTTTTTAACATTTGATATGTTTTCCTATATATTGCAATTCACATGTACATTGTATTATATACACTACACCTGCGGTATTGCAGTTACAATTATTATTAATATTTAATGAAAAACATTTGTTTGTCGTATTACTTACAATACAATTATTATTTATAACATCACAAACTATACAATTTTTTCTGTTACATTTAAAAGATCTAAAATTAAAATCATTAGTACTTACGTGTTTTTCAATCTGGTTTTATACATATAACTTTTGCTAAGTCTCAAGTTTTAACGTTGCTTTTTCAGTGTCGCCACCTAGTTTAGGTAGCGACACTAAACTAGTAGTTTATATGTCACTACCTAAAGCACCTATGCTTATAACGTGTACCATAATTTATCAAAATTTCAAATGACTGGACATGTATGTATTGTTTGACTGCACAGGTATATTGACATAAAATAAGAAAATTAACTATAGATAATTACAAATTATAGATAACTAAATCTAATTTTATGGATTGAAATAAAATTAACTTTACTTTAATTGTTTTATTTTACTTGTATTTAAGGATCGACCGTAAAAATGTAAATGGCGGTCATATATACACTGATGTATTCATTGCTACTATGGACTCGTAAAAGTTATTTAAACAAAAATATTTATATTTTATATACAATTTTATGTATTAGCTTATGAAAATTATATTCTATCAAAAAGTATAATATTTAATTAATTAATATTTTTTTATTTATTTAACATTAATTATTAAATATTAATTAATTAATCAAGTTAAAATAATATATAACTTGAATATACAATGTATAAGTCAACAACAAATAAAAAAATTTCAAGTTCGGTAAGTTCTTCCTTTATCTGCTTGCACTACTAATCCGATGACAATCCCTCGTCGTCGCCGTCGCAAACGGCATGTTGGACGACAGGCAAATGTTCCCATCTTTTGATCATCCACGTTACATCAAGCAAGTATTTTGTAGCGTCCATCGTATCGTCCGAAAGTATCCAAAGTGCTACAGAGGAGGTCTGAAGATTATCACTCAAAGCATTGGGAGAAGGAAGCATTTCAGCTTGCGGTAGCCACTTCGGGTGTGATGGTGCCACTTGGCGTCGATGTGTCGGATTGGCCATGGTGTTTCGTCCTAAATGCTTATTTAGGATTTCTCGACAAGTATACGGTTCGTCACAATCCATATTGCGAAAATATCAAAGGTCCGGTAGAGTGGCATGGGATTAATCGTTCATTACCAGAGATCCACTATTGGACGAATTTCCACACGTCCCGCTTGAATCGAGAGGACTATCCGTCATCGTATTACCAATGTTTTCGACACATGCATGTCCCGTATGTTCATTCTCGAGTTGTCGCAAAGCACATGGTATTCCCAGAATTTCGTCAAGAAAACGGCAGTTGAGTTTACTGAAGTCGGTCGCCTCGCCAACATCGTGTGAAAGGTCGTTCATGGTGCCTGGGTGATTGCGCACTGTCGGGGCTAGTTTCGACAAACACATTACGGATCACACAGATCAGACCAGCCAACGTGTTGAACACGTTGTGACTTTCTCTTTAAATTGACATTGCCAACTAATCGTATCGATGCGCTTTGATCGAAATGAAGAAAAATGACTGGACCCGAATCACGTGGCGATACAATCCGCTTGCACAACGAGTATTGGTTGATTGCGTCGCTGTCGTGGTCACCGCTACACAATGGAATCTGTTTCAGGTGCACGGCGTGGTTTGATAAACAAAGAGGGATGATCAGATCGTCAGAATCATTCGTCAAGTTAAGGGGTGAACCTACACAGCTACTCCGATTTGGGTCCTCCTGTAAATGTTTGTCCGACGAACTGGACAGGGTTGGACTACAACGTAAAATTTGGGATTTTGATTCATGAACCTCCTTGAAAACATCTGCAACCAGGTCGTTGTCCGCGATCAACGAGGTCGAGTAAAAGCGGATACATATTGATTTGTGTTGATATGGGGTTCATTGAATGAAAGATTTAAGCTGGTGGCAGCGGTTAAACGTTGTACTGGGTTACTCTATGGTTCAATCCCCTATCTGTTAGAGGTTGTTTCAGATCTTCAAGGCTCTTTAGAATGGCTTAAGCGTAACCTCTCATGAGAGCTACTGACACCCTCTGAAATAAATGTTCAACAGCTCTGCTATATGGAATTCTTCTCCGCCAAGACATACCACGCAATAAATCGAATTAACTTTTTGCCCGACAAATTTCAGCCCCCATTAGTCTTGATGACCGCTGTCACAAAGTTATAATCATTTTCTTCCATCTACCTTTGATACTTCCTATCTTTTACGCACATAACATACCTGTTGGCGGCATAAGATGGTGTATTGGTGGCCATGGACACATACGATTTCTGTTTTGGATTGGTTACCGCAAAATCAACCGTCAGTAGTGAGTTCTCGTAAATGAGAATATCTTCAGGGCGCTCTCGCAAAATCCTGACTAGATTGGGTACCTCTCTTGCTACTCTTAAGCCGGCTAATACCGCCACTCGAAATATGATGTCTCGCACTCCGACATGCCTAATTCCAGGATATCCGCCAAACTGGCAAGTCAGAGCATGAAATCCAAATTTGTCTGCTTGCCGTAGACAACGTCGGCATCTATAGTCCCCATTGTTAATTGGCATACCTAGCCAAAAGCGGAGCAGAACACAAAAGTCGTCCGGGGCCAAGTCCATCCATGTCGTTTTGTTGTGTATGGTCTGCAACCAAGCGCAGGCATAGGGACAAGAAACTGCCTTTAGCGTTGCGGAGTCGTAAGGGTTTGCGTTCTGCAGAAGTTGTTGAGATGACTTGTCATCGAGGTGCTTGGAAATCAAATTTTGTCTGGTTTGCATTCCTCCTTTCTATCTGTCGTAATATGATGACAGAATATCCTTCGAGGATTCATATCCTGGGAAGGTAAGCGGATCCAGACTCAATCTTCCGTCAATTAAACATACGCTAGACACAAATGCTGCAACCGAATGTTGAAGACAGCTACGCAAACCAAATCTTCCCATTTTTAGGGGTATACATGATTGTTGATACGTCTGCTAGTCGGGATACATGGACGTAATTATGCCAAAAGTCCTCAACGACCATTAGGTCGTTGACTTTAGGTGCATATGCGCAATTCCGGGGAAATGTAAATGCAACCTGTCAGTCGGGGATATTTTCCAGTTTTTTCAGATCATGCAGCAGCAATGGGAGTATTTTAGTATTCAAATATCCTGAGCAGTAAGGGCATCTATCTCTAATTGAATCAATTTAAGTGGCCTCACCAATTTTCTCAGTCTAACTCCAGTTTATGCTAAGTCCCATTGCTGGAAAGTGCAACGTCAAATAGGATAAAGCTTTTGCTACAACTCCAGTCTTTCCGGCCACCACCCCATCGTCAAGATACCATTTGTTAAAACCGATTCCTTTAATTGTAGATATGTGAGCGATGGTATGGTTAATGGCTAAATAAAACAGAAAAGGCCTAGTTGGTCTCATTTTTATATCCCGCTTTTCGATTTGGGTGGTTCCAAATTTCCAAATCGTAAGCCAGAACCTCTGCCATAACACCACTGAACCCACTTTGAAAGCTCCAGAAAATTCTTTACAGCATCAACGACATGACCACGACTTAAATAGTTGAATGCATTTTTCAAGTCAACCTTGATCAAAATTTAATCATCGTTCTGGCGGTGAATTAATTAATATTTTTTAATTAATATTTATAATTAATTTTTAATAATATTTAAAAATAGTTGTAATTAAAAATATAAATATTAAAATATAAAATATTTAAAAAATATTTATAAT
>WNNJ02002010.1:0-39216 GCA_012934845.2 Pomphorhynchus laevis
TGAACGCTTCATTCTACATTGAATTTTGCGAATTTGTAGAGCATTTTACCCATGTCTAGGTCAGTACAAACACGATTCGATTATTGTAATTTACAGGAACCATGGAACCTCGAACAAGAAAAAGATTATTCAATATTTCAATGGCAACTTCCATCATCAGGAAATAACAATTTAATAAATAATTTGTTATTCTAATGTACAAGGCTGTAAAAACTTTTGATGATAAGTAAGTAAGTAAGTAAGGATTTTATTAATAACTATATAACTGATAAAAACTTAAGAAACAAAAACATGCAAAAGACAACTTAAAATAGAAACTGTTCACGACGTGTATTTTGGAATCTTCAACTTATATTCACGGCCTCAGGTCCAGAGGGATCTGAGCCCCTCGGCCGCACCAGCGCGCCGCCCTCTGACTGAACCATTCGGGGTCTCTCACACACCTAAGAGTCCAGTCAAGGCGGACTATGGTTGGTAATCTCGAGATGAGGAGCTTGAGAAACCTTAGTCTTTGTTCTGGGGGACGTCCTCGTGAGAAGAAGACTAATCCCGAGATAGCCCAAGTACCCCAGAGGCGCACTTGGGTTATCCCATTCAATGACAGATGCTGGGCCCGTTTCAGAGCCCACCTAGCTTTCTTCAGGATACGTTTAAGTCTATCCAGGTCAGCTTTCGCCGACCAATTCACCGTAACGGTGAACCCCAGATATTTTACTCGACTCGTGAAGATGGGGAGTGGTTGATGCTGCAAAATGGAGGAGAGTGTAGAGAGTGCTAGTCTCTTAAGTTTCTTTTTGGTGGCAGGAACGCCATTAAAGACAACCACCTGTGATTTTGAGGAGTTTAAAATAAGATTGGATGGGGGCAACTGATCTTTTAATCTTAAAAAGAAACGGCTGATGTCAGAGATTACATCTTTGCACCTGCGTCCAGAGAACAAGGCTGTGGTATCATCAGCATATACCACTAGATGTTGATCACGTTTAAAATTCTTGAATAATACAATGGATGCAGCAAGATATAAGATAGGAGAAAGTGGGGATCCTTGAGGTACACCTGTAATAGGGTAGAACTGACGCGCATCAGGGTCGTCTTCATAGTAGAACCGCTTGGTGTACAACAATATCTCCACCCTGTTAACAATTCTCGCAGGCAACCCGAGGGACCTGAGAGAGGAGATAACGAAGGGAATGGAGATCCGGTCAAATGCAGCTGAAAAATCAAGAAAAACAGCCACAGCAAGCTGATGACTATTATCCTGACAAAACTGATGCACTTCACCAATTGCTGAATGGACCGAGCGCCCTTTGACAAACCCATGAAAACTCGGTGGGATCAAATTACGCCTACATAAATGAACGCGGATTCTACGCGCAAGCGCTTTCTCGTAGATGGATATGAGGGCGTTTTGAATCGAGATGGGCCGCAGATCTTTAGGACAAGTGATTAATCTCTTTTTAGGTAAAAAACTCGACGGCTGATGTTGATTTCCGCTATGTCAGACGGGGAGGCTAATAGCATTGTGATGGCGACCTCCTTTCTCTGACTGTATGTCAAAAGCTGACAGACACGAGTGGTGAGTGGCGCGTGGGATTTGGAGGTGCCCGGGAGTGGTCCCCAGGAGTTAAGGATATCTGTAACAGACAAGTCCCTACTCCTGAAGTCACACCAAGGCGGGATTGGTTGGGGAGAATGAGTGGCTCCATAATTGTGTAAGGAAAGTGACTCCTCTAAAACTTTGTCAAGGCCTATGCTACCAATCCAAACCAAGGCTCTATCCTTCCAGCAAACAAATTTTTCCTTCTTGAATATCTTCCAGAAGGAAGCCTGAGAAGGGTTTTGGTGAGCAATGCTTGCCCTATCCCTGCTCAGCTAGAGCCTATATCTAGAGCTCCAATATTCATTCGAGAGGATATGTCTGGCGGAAACAGAGAGATTAGGAAGGTGCAACATTTTAGCTAGGACCTTGAGCTTTGTTGGAGTAGGATTGTATATTCGACCTTTATAGGTAGTCGAAAGGATCGCGGTAGCTTGCGATGAGAGGTAGGAATTAAATTCGGTCAAACTCTCAATTCCAATTCTGGGGAAGAGTTGGATAGCTGCCTGAAAGAAGGCCACTCTAATAGGATCAAAGTGAAACCTTCTTCTAAGCAACGTATCGTCCTCTAGCCGCCAGCGAATTAGGTCATGAGAGGTGGTCTGTTGTTGACGCGACTGCTCGGTGCAAATGGGTTTCAACAACCACATCTTATGTAGCAGTAATATGTCGAGGAGAGAATTTGTTGTAGAGCAATGAAAGGTTGGGGAAGGTGGTTTATGAATAAGATAGTCGATCCTTGCTCTGCGGAGTGCTGCATTAATCCAACGACCAGTTCTGTCGTTGAAGTCACCAAGTAACATGTCATAACCGCTCCCCAATATTTGATCCAGGAGGTCACGGTTTTTGTGAATTTCTCCTGGCCGAATATAGACATTGGCTATGCTTATACGCTTACCGTTCTTACAAAGTGATATAGCTAAACAAGATAGGGCTGGACAAGAGTAGTTTAATAGGAGGGATGATCTTAAGGAGCTTTTTACTAGGGTTAAAAGACCTTGTGATGAAGAGGAGTGAGGGGGGGTTATGTAAGGAGTAAAGTGGGTGTATATGTGCTTAGGGATAAATCGAGTAATATCCTGGGGGAGACGGATAGACCGCGTCTCCTGAAGGACTATAACATCTGCATCTCTACCAGATAGAAGGCTAAGGGCGGAAGCACCTCCCGAATTCCACTGAAGGATATTCAGTGAAAAAGGTCCTTGATTACTTCCCATTGCGTAAGTGTTACCGAAGTGGGACGCCCTCCACCTAGTCGCAACTAGAGGCGGAAAAGTCGCCTTTACCGCTTCCCGTCACGACAAATGGAGTCGCTTGCCCACGGGCGATATCTTCATTTCCCTCGTTAGCCATAGCCCAAATCGAATCCTTCCGAGCAAGCTTCAGAGCGGCTATGCTTAGCGCTGACCCGTTTCGTTTCTTAGATTTTGGTGGCTTCTTAATATTGTTGGTCTTTCCAGAAGGAGGAGAACGGAAGGATTCCGCTAATTGACCCACCAATTTTTGGACCAATTTTTCAAGTTGAATCATTGATGCCTGATGCTGCATTTCAATAAGTTTAAGAATTTCTGTGTCCGGCATCCTGTCGTCATTCTTGTTAGACGATACAGCTTCCACGAAGCTAGTCGGTTTTGCTGTTACACCCCTGTGTCTCTTTTGGTACGCCTTAAAGATTTTACATTTTTTTGACCATGCGGGGTGCTCACCACCGCAGTTTGCGCAAAATGGCTTACTTTCGCACTTCTCAGGATGTATAGCAGTTGTACCACACACGCCGCACTTATGTGGTAAAGAACATCCAGTGGACCAATGCCCCCACTGATGACAATTGTTGCAGTGAGGGTACGTTAGTGAGTCGGTTTCGATTATTGAAAATCTCAAATTATACCCCATAAAAGGATTGCATGTTGAAATCGATAGTTTTTGAGCTTCATCAACCGGGGCATTGCAGAACGCAACGGGAATGGGGAAGCCTTTAATCCCTTTTATAAAGCGCACGTTAGAGATTTTGTAATCAGTTTCTAGGGCTGATATATCTTCTTCTGAAATGTATGTGGGCATATTATTTATCTTTATTGTTGCCAGGATTGGTTTGGAAGCAATTATGCCTTGTTCCGAATGCTCTTTTTTAAAGTAGTCTACGTACGACATTGCGAGATCAGGAGTGCAGAATGAGATTTTAATCTCAGATTCATAATATTTAATCGCATTGAACAATATCCTTTTTTTAAATCGATGAGCAAAGCCTCTTATAAAAACATTGAACATGTTCTGCCTTTCCAGAGGCACCAAAAGTCTGATAATCACCAGGTTGGATAATTTTGGTACCGGGGGAAGTTCACCCTCCGGAATATATTCAAGAGAACCTAAATCTCCACTTACCTCGTTTATTGCATTGGCAGGAAAATTAGTTTTCATTGAGTTCTTTGAACGCTCCGACATGCTAAATTTTGTTCGCTTTTACGATTTGCTACTTTTGATGATGGCATTTGCTGCATTCATAAAGCTTGCATACGCACATTTTATATTAATGTAGTTGCATGATCGTTCTTGCCATTTACATAAAAAGAAAACATCGGCGTCATAATAAGAGCTGAATAAAAAACGAAATGTCCCAAATAATAAATCACGTATTGAGCACGAATACTGTTGCTTACCTGTAATGTATATTTCCAAGGCATTGACTATTCATTGCAAAGCCATACTTTTGATCGGGGAGAATATCCTCGGCGGGTACTTTTACTTCTGATGTATCATCTACACTCTCAAGTGGTTCAGTGATTTTTGGTTGGACACGAACGGCTCCCAGACCTTTCTAAAAGCAGAACAATTTACTTAATTAAATCAACAGGGTCTTAAAACACAATAAAAGTAAACTACAAAAAATTATAAATGTTGCTAACATGAAATTTTCTGACGTCAATTAATACAGCTGAGATGTAACAATTAGAGCTTTAAAGGTATATATTGTAAACTTCCATATCGACATCTGCTTGAAAGTAATCGTCTGTAGTCGGTTGTTTCTAGGCAGCCTGATAAACCTATAATCTTTATGAAGTTTATTTTATAATTAAAGCTAGCAAGTTAAAGTTATCTGATGAACTGCTTGTCTAAAAATCCAAAAAGAATGTTATATACTCAACAGATCTCCCAGAGGCGATCATAGCAACTCCGGATGACGTTATCGCGGCGATGCCATCTTTTCCTAAGGGAATAGCGGAGGTTTTGATGAACTTCGCCTATATCATCTTCAAGATCTAGTCAGCACAGAAGACACTTGGAGAGACAGGACTGATGAAACAGTTGACAAATTTCATCAAAATCGTCCTCAAAGAAAATGTACCAAAAACAGTTCAGCCATATTTCTTTGACGCCACTCTACTTAGTTTCAACAAGAAAGATGAAGGGCTTCGTCCCATCGCAATTGGCAATACACTCCTTCGGTTGGTGGCAAAGACTGCCTCGTTACTGATTCGCAATGAAGCTTCCACATTCCTGAACCTTATCAGATCGGTAAAGGATTAAAATCGGGTTGTGAAACGGCAGTACATGCCACACGCTTGTTCCTCTCTGAGATAATGACGTGCGGGGAAGACCTGTTAATGACAGATTTTACTAATGCCTTCAACAATGTTAGTCGTAAAACTGTGCTGACAGAAACGACACAGCATTTTCCCGCGTTATCCCGCTTCGTTCATTGTTGCTACTCCGGCGTAAATCTCCTGTAATACGGCGATCACCCGATCGACTCACGAGGAGTTCAACAAGGCGATCCTCTCGGCCCGCTATTATTCTGCCTAGTCATCAATCCACTGCTCAAAAGACTCACTTATAGTTTTAATGTGTAGTATCTCTACGACGGCGTTATCGGTGGCCGCACGGAACACATTTGCCACGATATCGAACTACTAACCCAAATCGACCCTGAATTCAGGCTATATCTAAACGAAATGCGAATTCGTTTCACACTCACCAACCGCGCTTTCAAGGATTCGCACAATTCTTCCAGGTATATTGCACGTTGAGTGGGCTGATGTTACTCTACTGGAAGCCGCCCTAGCCAGTTCAGAAACCGCTGATAAGGTACTACTTGACAAAATATCGAAACTGAAATTGATGGGTAGCCGCTTGGCTGGACTCAACACACACATTGCATTTTTCTACTATAGAATTATATCAGCACCCCAAAACTGATGTACACACTCAGATCCACGTCATGCTATCAAAGCAGACTTCCCCTGGATTATGATGCTTCTCTTTGGGACCAACTTGATAAAGTAATTAACTTGAAATTATCATCATCTAGCTGGCAGCAAGCTGCCTTGCCGATAACCAACGTGGGTCTAGGCATTTCAAGCGTAATACTCACTGCCACGCCAGCTTACTTATCGTCTTATCTGATATCGCTATCGGTCGTCCTTGATCTACCCCCTACAGAACTTCAAGACTCATCGTTGTTCGGAAAGAAAGATTTTCACGACAACCTTGAACATTGGCACTTAATTATTAAAAGGCAGAGCTCTGGCTTCCAACGAGAACAACAAAATGATTGGCTATATCCAATTAACGCCACAGACTCCGAGCATTTGCCTGCTTTGGGAACCGCGCAAAAAGAATGGAGCACCTCACTATTCGAGGTGAATGCGCTCGAGCCCGCGGCAATTGCTACCGATGCAATTACTACAGCCTGCCTAATCAGCGCTAAGGCACCCGCTGCTGGAGCATTCATACAGGCAGTTTCAATGTTCACCACTGAAACTTTGCTCACAGACGAAGTCTTAAGAGTGGCAATCGCCTTACAATTAGGAACGCCAATATGCCAACCCCACACGTGACGTCGCGGTGCAGTCGTTGACAGACTAGGAACGCATGGCTTGAGTTGTTTACGTTCTGCTGGCCGTTTTGCCCGTCATTCAATGCTGAACAGCATAGTTCAAGATGCGCTAAGAAAAGCTCACGTACCGAGCCGCCTTGAACATCCAGGTTTAACTCGTACCGACGGAAAACTACCGGATGGCGGCACGGTGACCCCGTGGGAACGTGGGTGTTATGCATGCTAGGACGTGACATGTGTAAATCCACTGTCTCCAAGTAATTTATCTACGGCGTTGTCAGGATCAGGTGCTGTAGCCACAGAAGTTGTGGAAAGAAGAAAAAGTACGAGGACATCACATCCAGTGGCATGAATTTCATACCGGTAGGCATTGAAACTCTAGGCGTTCTGAGTATCGGGGCTACCGTTTTTTTTTGACGAGCTCGGTAAGCCTCTCCGCCGTCACTGCGATGAGTCTCGCATAAAAACGTTTTTACTCCAGAAGATCATCCTGGCTGTGCAAACCGGCAACTTAGTTTCTATGCTGTGGACGACGGACAGAGACTCTGATAACTTAAAACTAATAACTTTTTTTACTAATTACCAAATAATAGTAAAATTAAAAAAAGAATGTTTTAAAATGAAAAAAATATATTGAAAACTGTTCATATTGGGCAAATTTTACAGCAATTATCATCAGTAAATTTAAATGATAGATTATTTTTACAGTATTTTTACAACGACAGATACAACAGCAGGAAACCGAGAAATTGAATTAATAAACACCTCTTCTTTTCAAGTGATATATTTAGACAGATTGTCAAAGTTTTCTAAATAAATTGATTTTTATATTACCTGTTCTTTTTATTAATTTCACAAATGTTTACATGGTGAAGAACTTAACATCATTGTACATTACAATATTAAATAAAATATTAAGATTTGAATGAATATTAAATGAATTGTGGTTAAGCTTTTGCAAATTATTTCAAACTTAAACTTGATTAGATTTGATTAATAAGAAGCATAATCGTATTGAAAAAGAGACAAGTAAGGTTCGCCGGATATATTCATGTAGAATCTAATTGATTTGTATATTCAGCATTAACTTATAATATTGAACAAATCTAATCAGATAACTGAGACTACGTATTTTATACTATATATAAATTAAAAATAAAGACAAAAAATAATTATATAAGATGTTATATAATTTATATCAAGTTAAAATAAAAAATTGAAATTTAAAATAAAAGTCAATTTTATGAATTGACTAATAGATAACAAACTATGTATCAGAATAAAGATTAGAGGTCATCAGGAGAAACTTCTAAGCTATCAGGTTTCGACCCTATTCCTAGACCCGACATAGCAGCGGGCCAAATACATGCTGCTTATGTCGTATGTCCTCTGATTAAATTGGATTATCTAGTGTATCTTATTCGAATACAAAGATTGTTCTTTATTATCTATTCATAAAAATTTTTCGCTTAATAGTTTAAATAAATTTTAAATGATATTTGGATTTTTTAATAAAACCTAGTTCGCGGTTTGCGGGAGAGACCGGCGTACATTCTATTTTATAAGGAACCTCTTTTAGCAGTTGATTTTGCTGTGACTAACCCCCAACAAAATACTTATATTTCCATGGCTTCTGAGATCCCTGGCTATACCGCAAGCAAGTATGCCACCTGTGTCAAAGAAAAGAAATATAAACGCAAATTAGAAAAGAATAGATACAGTTTTGCGGCAGCAGTTGTTGAAACTTACGGAGGATGGAACCCCAAGGGAAAAACTAATTCGTTTCATTGCTCGTTCTATGTCATGTAGAAACAGTACCCCGTATTGCAGCACAGCGGGTCAGCTATTTCAGCGCGTGTCCGTCGCACTGATGAGGGGAAATGCTAAAGCGATCCTCAAAAATTTCGACGAGATGGGCCAACCCTTACTAGAGAAAAGTCTTGGATATTGTGACGACTCATCTTCGCGACTCTTTTCTATGAGCAACCTTGCACAGCCCGAGGCCCAGACAGTTGAGGTAGTTCATGACTCCAATATTCGAACAGCTTTCGTCGTCAAAGACGACCATTCTGAGTTTGCCATGCCTGTCCTGCAACTCATGTCTCCACGACGACCTTCGGCATATCACTCAATATCTAAACAACCAAATAATGCTTCTTTGTCACTTCAGCAATCACCAACAATTAAGAAGGGGTTGATATCGCAACAACCGAATATTGATCAACATACTGATGGAACTGCAACATTATCCAGATTACCATTTGCATCATTTTCGAGCCTTCCATTTGGAAATTCAACTGTTAATGAAATTTAACAACATATTTTTCACACATTTCAGATTGGTTCACATGCAATTCAAACCCTCTTAAGTAATCATATGGTTCAAGGACTTATGAGTAATCCTGCATTGCTTAGATCAATTATGCTTAACAATCCACAAATGCAAAGAGTGATTGAGCAAAACCATGAGGTTTCACAATTCTTTAATAATCCGGATTTTATGCGTCAAACAATGGAAATGATTCGTAATTCTACCACTATACAGGAAATTATGAGAAACCATGGTAAGGCCCTAATTAACCTTGAGAGTTTACCAAGCGGATATGATGTTCGACAGAAAATTTATCGCGATTTTCAAGAACCAATGCTTAATGTGGCACATGAGCAGTTTGGCGATAATCCTCTGAATACTAATTCTAGCTCATCTAGTACAGCTAGCACTAGTCAAGTAGGAACTGAAATACAAACCTCCTGCCTAACCCGGGGGCATCTCAGAATAATAAATTTCAAAGTAATCGATCTGCATCCATTTTTAATCATTTGCCATTTAATTTAGTCGATTCGTCTAGATCATATGTATCTAATACAAACCGTTTAAGAGTCGACTTTGCGATCTACTTCAAGCGAAAACACTAATCGGTATTCTACGATGAACCCTCAACAATTATTAGTAGTCGCTGCTGAAAATCCTCGCATGTTACTCGACATGTTGCGAGCATCCAGTTTTAACCCAAATATGGATAATTTTATCCGCGATCCTGGTATTCTTCTTAATCTGCTGCGTACATATGAATTTGTACAGGACAAAAGACAAATAGAACAAGTACATCGTGTAATTCATGACTTTATAAGTCAGTGGTCTATACCTGAAATTCGTGCTCTATGCACAAATCCTCGAGCATTGTGGCCGATTGTATAAATTCTTCAAAACCTAATTCGTCTTAGGGACACATCCCCACAAGTATATTCACAATTGATATCTTTAAATATTAGCGGTATTGTCGATAATCAAATAAATAGTCAACCTACTTCATCTAATGTGGATTTATTTCAATCACCAAACAATAGACAAACAGCTTATGCAACAACAGCATCTTAAAATTTACAAAATTCAAATCAAGATTATACTGCTTCGTTGTTTCAATAATTAGATCGTCTTCATCCCCAGCAATATCAGCCGACAAATCAACAATCAAACCAAACTCAAGAACAACTTTTGGCATCCGAACTTGTACAAATGCAGACAGTGGGATTCCATAACCATGATACAAATCTAAGAGCACTTGTTGCATCTATGGGGGACGCAATAATTGTTGTAGAACGTATTGAAGACTCTTGTAATGTTTATAATTATTTGCTATTAATTATTTTTTATTTAGCATTATTTTTAATTTATATATAGCACAAATACTTAGACTCAGTTAGTTTATATAATTTAATGAATCTATTAATAGAAAATATATCATGTATTAAAATTAAGATTAGAGATCATTTGAAGGAACTGCTATGCTATCAAGTTTCAACCCTTATTCCTCAACCCAACATAGCAACGGGCCAAATGCACGCCAATAAAGTATTTCATCTGATGAAATTGGTGTTTCTATAGCCAATTCTATCCGAATATGTGATATATTATTTACTATCGTTTCATAAAAATGTACCACTTAGGAGTTTTAATTTATTTATATTATGATAGGTCAACTCGAGGAACTGCTACCTTATCAAGTTCTAGCCACAATTCATCAGCACAACAAACAGCCGGGGCCAAATACATTCTAATGGCGTATTTCATCCGATGAAATTTAATTATCTAGTATTTTATTCTAATACAAATTATATTATTTATTATCCATCTTTAAAAATGTTCCGCTAATGATTTTAAATTTATTTTTAATATTATTGTTGCCATAAAGTTGAACGAAATTACAACAATTTAAAAAGACACAACTTTCTTTTTTCCATCATTAAACCAAACAAGAAATCAGTTATATAGTCACATTACAACAGGCTGTCATTCAATAACATAATGGTCACTAAAGTGAACAATGCTTCCACGTATACACTACCACTTAAAAGGACCGCTATTGTGGTATGTTGTTATTGGCTATTGTTCAAGCATTGACCGCTTTGTTGCATCTGCTACATCCCTTCTTTCCCACATTTCAGCCAGGGGGTCAAATCGCACAGGTCTCTTCCGCTGCCTAGTGCTTCTTCTTAACGCCGTTATCTCCGCATGATCGACTGGTTGATTCGCTGTTGTGTTTGCCAGTTCTCGAAGGTTCTTCGTCGTTAATGCTTGGTGGAGGAGTAACTTGAGACCGTGTTTCCATATCGTCGTCTATCGTTCCACCTTCCAAATCTTTTCTTGAACACTCTTGATGACGGTCTTCGGTACCCGAATTCGTCGCTTCGACTCTGACAACCCTATTTCGAATGTCATTGGCATGGCGTCGTCTGGGTCCAGCTGGAGTGTCTACCGTATACGATTCGCTTCAGTTCTTCGACATTATGTATCCCGGTTCCCACCTTTCTCTGAGTGTCTCTTATCAAACTGACTGCGATACCAAAAACGACCGAGGTTGAGCCCTTATATCATGTTGCGTCTTCTGTACTTCTCTTCTTGATTTTACTGTCGTTTGAATGTTTGGCCTTAACCGATCCCATATTGTTGATAACCTTCTTCCAAACATCAAAACTGCAGGGGATACTCCAGTACTACTCTGCTTCGTATTTCGGTAAGTCATTAGGAACTGTGCCAATGTCAACTCTAGATTTCCTTCTGGCATGTCGACTCTGCGTTCAAATGTCTGCACTAATCGTTCTACCAACCCATTGGTTTGGGGATGGTACGGAGATGTCCTGATATGATGTATGCCGTTGTCTGTACAAAACATTCGGAATTCTCGCGAAGTGAATGGTGGTCCATTATCGGATACAATGTGTTTTGGTATTGCACCGTAGTTTGTGTAGTTGGTCGTAGTCTGTCCCATATAGTTTTTACCTTTGTCTCACTAGGCATTATCGTATCGCGATATATTACATGACCCAAAAATTCAACCCTATCCTGCATAAATTGGCATTTTTATCTTTTTAGTTTAATTCCTGCCTTACTTAAGCGTGATAGTACTTCGTTCAAATGCATCATATGTTCTTTTTCTGATCGGCCGGATACAATAATATCATCAAGGTAAGCTGCGACCATCGGAATTCCCTTTAATAATTGATCAATGTATTGCTGAAAAATGGTTGGTGCAGCGCTAATTCCAAACGGTAGTCTTGTGTATTGATAATAACCCGTTGGAGTTGCTAGTGTTAGATACTTCCGTGACGTAGTTCAAACTTTAAGCTGCAAGTAAACATCCTTTAAGTCGAATATTGTATATTGATAGCCACCTGTGATGCTTGATGTGATCTCTTCCCATGTTGGTATCACGTATGACTCAACCTGTAAAAAGGAGTAAATCGTAGCCCGAAAATCTCCGCACAGTCGAATGCCATCTGATTGTTTCCTGACTGTCACAATGGGTGTAGCCCAGTCAATTCTCCTATTGGAATGACCTACTGGTTCTAAAATTCCACAATTCACTTGTCTTTGTATCTCCTCCTCTACCGTACTACGTAATGTGAAGGGTACTCTACGACTTGGACAGCGTCGAGGTGTAGCCTTGGGATCCATGACTAGATCGATTTCATAGTCCTTAACACAACCAGTTCCAGGTACAAATAGCGCATTGTATCTCGCTAAGATTTTCTCCATGTCTTGTTCTATGTCTCCAATTAGTACAATCTGTAACGTTGGACACTGCATGTGAAATCTCTCCTGACAGATGACTTCTTTTGGCCACTTTAACTGAAAACCATCAATCCACAGCCTTCCAAATAGAGGAACACTTTCTGTCTCGACGACGGTAGCTTCTAACTTTTGCCTTAATCGCCCCAACTCGACAGCAACCGTGCATGAACCTAAAGCCGTCTGCGCTCTTCCATCATAAGTACGTAGTCTCTTTGTTGTACGCAGCCTTGGCTTACCCACATATAGCCATAGTTGTTTTGGTATCACTGATACTGTGGCGCCGGTATCATTCTTCATTAGAACCTCTTTCTGGTTTATTTTTACAGCGACTAGCGGAATTTTTTGGCCAGCAGCAATTACATCAATCGTTTACTCGACCTATCATCCGACAGAACCGTCGGAAATGACCGTATCGACGACATCGGAAACATTGTTTCCCGCTTGCCGGGCATTGTTGCTCTCTCTATTATGATTTCTTCCACAACGTTAACAAGTTGCTCGTCGATTGTCTTGCTGACTCCTTGGAAATGGATGCAGCGTACGTGTTCTCAATTCTCCGATCTTATCTACTTGCTCAATCTTAGTCTTGATCGTATGCTCAGTATGTTCAGGTTTTCCAACCGAAAGGTCTTCTTTGACATTTTGTAGCATTTCATATGTGTTACATATACGCATGAGCTCATCAATGGTTGGATTTTCTTTTTGTAGCAGTAAGTTTCGCACAAATTCATTTGGTGTTCGCATCACAACATGATCAACAATTCGATCGTCGATAGCCTGCTGTTCATTTTTAATTTCAGCGTTGAAAAAACGACAATGTTTAGCTTGCTCTTTGAGTTGTAATATCCCCTCGTTACGATAAAACTAGTTATCGTTAACTAGTTTTAAAATATAAACCTAGTTACGATAAACTAGGTTTTATCGTAACCTAGTTTAAAATATGCATCTATTAAATTATTTAGATGATTTTGAAGAAAGCCAATATCATTACATATTGTTGCAATTCTTAAAATTTCATTATTTAATGTATTATATTTTATATTATATGGTATGCATGAATGCTCATGCAAAAATATGTTTATTGTAAATTAAAATGTCATCTTTACGATATAAATTAATAGTAGTTTTAATAAGTGTTAGTATATTTTTCATAAGTTTAATTTAACATGAATTATCAGCTATACAAGTAAAGATAACAATTTTACAATTTTCTAAGTCAATTCACAGTCATTAATTATTAATTGAACTAAATAACAAAAGAACATACTTAATGCTCTTGCATTTTATCGATAATTTTGTTTTTCAATGCGTCGTATTTATAATGCCATCCACATATAGCATAATCTTTATCACATAAGATTGATAACCGGTACTTTACTGTATAAAGTAAAGTATAAATTAGGTATAAACTTAGGTATAATTTTATAATTATAATTTATAATTTTAGGTATAAATTCATGATTTTCGTAATAAATATAATTATTTCACAGAGTAAAAAATGATTAAGACAACACTTCCACAATGGTATGAATGCTTTAATTTCACCCAGTCAAATTGCTAATCACTAAATTGCTAATCTTGAATTTATTCTTCTTTCAAAGTAAAGAACGTAAATTTTTACATGAAATAACGATTATTGTTTACACATTTCCTTAATTTTAGAGATTTTAGCAAATTATTGTTATGGTTATCTTCAGCCACTTTGAAATAAAAATTATCATAAACTGAATCATTAATGCTTTTTACACAATTGAAAAGTGTTTCGAATTGTAATGATGCATAAGTTTCAGTTTGCTTCTCTTTATTTTGCTCTGGTGTGATTGTAAATTATTTTTTAAACGACAATTCTGATTGGCTTATTAATTTGCAACTATTGTTTAAATGATTTTGCTGCCTAGTGAAAGAGATATAATGATCACAAATCTGAAAATATGTTTTATATATATGGTGTTTCTTTAAATATGACAAAGTCGCCAAACATATAGTACATAAAATGTGTATATCTGGGATACCCTGTCAGGCAAAAAATATTTACCAGGTAAACATTCATTTTAAAATTTAAATGTCTTAAGGAATTCTTCGAGAAAATTTGTTAATTTTTTTAAATTATTAAAAATTGCATATAAGTAAATTTCATTACAAAGCATTTATATCTAAATTGGATTGTCCCTTATTTTAAAGAGCCCTCGAGTGAAATTGCAGTTTTTGTCTGTATTACAGACAAAATTTATTATTTAAATATTTTTTCCAAAACATTCTTTTTCTACATATAAATGGATTACCTGCGAATGAGTTGTGTCACTTCAGTTAATGGTATATCTACATAATTAGTTTTGACATAAATGGCTGAAAGTAGAGCACGCAATCACCTAAATATCGAACGAGCCATTATAAATATTTTAAATTAAATGAATATACATGTTCCAATCTGGTTTGTGGATTGCAATATAAAAGAGCTTCATCAATTGGAACACAGAATCAATTAAAATATTAAGAATAATTAACAAATAATTTTAGTATAAATATAACTACGACTATGACCTTCAGTAATTACATAGCATTCTCAGGGCATTATCAAACAAAGCAGTATAATTTATCTTGGAAATTCGTGGTCTGATTTGAGAACTTTATGAATTTCAACATTTCCATCAATTAGTTTCAAACGTTTTGCTATGTTGTTCAAATATATAAGTCTCTTGATTATGCAAATTAATGCAAAATGCCAATGCTTGTGTGACCGGTACGATTTCATTATATTTACAAAGATTTTTCACTTGTGATAAAATACTGTTTTAATTAGCAAATTTGCTTCCTTATCAATCGACTTAAACAAATCATTTGTTCGTATTTTAATATAAATGACATTTATTATAATGAAGAAACATAGATTATCTGTACGCATGTAAAATTTTGTATCAAGGCAATGTAAATATTCATTAAGAAAAGTTCATACGGGTATTACTAATTTTTAAATCAGAATTTGAGTTATTTTACAATTTACGTAAGTACAATGCATATTCAAGAGTATACATCAATGAACATAAAGTATAGTGTATTGATTACCAAAATATATATATGTATGTTCGTTTATTCGTTCAACAATGTTCAATCGATAAAATCACAACTTCCTAGTTCAACTTTCTATATCCTTAAGTACTGAATATTCTCTTCTTCTAATATTATACATCGTAGTAAATCAAATTTCATCTATGCGTTATCATTTCGTGTGTATATTGATTTCCGGATAAGTAGAACGGATATTTATCATTCAAAACGTTAACTTTAAAGAATTGTCCGTATTTTGGGATTGTCTACATTAAGCAATTGATAAACAAAAAAGAGATAACTGTACGAGAGTGCATAACAATGAATTACTTGTAAAACTGCAGTAAAGACGAACATTTTCTTAATTTGTGATTTGCAACCATCATTTATGATACATTTGTGAATCAATATCAAAATTGCGTAAATTCATTGTTTATGAACGGAATGTAGTCACGAGTCATTTAAAATACAATAGTTATTATCAAAAGCAGTGGTAGAAACTTCGAGCTTTGCACAAAAATCCTCCTATTCGAGTTTATGTAAAGTATGAGTAACAGAATGGTATATGCACGGCACAGATAAGAAGCATTTATAAATATATATCTTCTAACGCTGAAATATGCAAAACTATTTCACTTTGAGAAAAGTGTCCGCGTGCTTTAGCTCTTCTTAACAATAACAACATTTTATCGTCGTTAATGGCATGCCAGGTTAGTAATTAATTCCTAAATTAAAAACATTGATCACCTTATACCAATTATTAATTCAAATTATTACAACATATAATCTTATTTAAACAGACAGCAAAAAAATAAAGCTTATACATTCTCACTTAAATACCCATGTAACTTTAGATAAATCAATCTTACCTACAATTATTTAAAGGACATTTTTAATTTACTGTTC
Organism: Pomphorhynchus laevis; assembly: GCA_012934845.2. NCBI lineage: Eukaryota > Metazoa > Acanthocephala > Palaeacanthocephala > Echinorhynchida > Pomphorhynchidae > Pomphorhynchus > Pomphorhynchus laevis. The sequence continues at coordinate 16,456 of WNNJ02002010.1, forward strand.
GGTAATAAGCAATCAAGGTTGCTCGCTTTGATCATCAAATTTTACTGGAATAAGCATTGGACATGTTTTAACTATTCCACTATTATTTAATTTTGGTGGTTTGATTAAAAATCAAGCGTTTTTACATAAACAATAAAGATTATGATTGACACATTATATATCGATTATATTAATGTACAATAAAATTGTTTTTGACGAAGCATCTTCTAGAATTAAAACTCTTGAATTTTATTTAAATATTTCGGCCTTCGTGCAGCCCTTTCATTAATTTACATTAATTTTTTTTAATTTACATTTGACCTGCACTATCTATCAAGTAAACAGTAGTGATGCTACTGTACACATTTTGTATACTGTGTTCTGTCTTGTATTTTACCTGTTAATATTGAAAGAGTTCAGTACAAAATACATGATGATCACCTTATAGATAAAACAAATAAGTTCACTCTTTAATTTTAATGTTGATAAATTTTATAAAGCTTTATTTGTTCAATTAATTTAATAATTCATTTTCTGATTATATTCCACTTCTGCATAAGTGTAAATAATATAATCATAGGCAAATCAAGCAATGACAATTTAAAGATTGAATATCACAAAATTCAATACAGATGCTGAAAGAATCCTCCATAAATAAATCAGCACAATCTGCCAAAATCTGTTACCTATTTAGTCATGTGATGTGCATATTTTTGGGTTTTATTTAAACAAGAAACTAAAATTTCGAATAGAATAGAACATTAAACATATGTACAGATAAGCACAATGATAATCATTCTTATGATTCGCAGTGAAACATCGCAAGTTAAATTTGTTAAGTGTGAATATACCAAAGATACTCATGACTTCAAATAAGTTTGTATATTAGAAGATTTGTGACAATTTCGTTCTAAATATTTACTAAAGAATTAAACAATAAAAATAGATAATAAATTATCATAAAAGCTAATTAAATATGCTATAAAGTATTAAAAATTTCATTAAAAAACAACAAATATATTGTTATAATAAGCAATATATTTGCTTATTATAACATAACCAATATAATATAACCAATATATTTATAACCAATATATTTATAACCAATATATTTATATTATAACCAATATATTTATATATAATCAATATATTTATAATATAATATAATCAATATATTTATTGTAGGATTGATTTTACTACACCTAATTAAGAATTATCGTTGATTCAATAGTATGAATAATGAAATGCACAAATTGATAATATATTCCAGAAATACGAGCAAGCATTACTATAGGTCATAAATGTAGTGATGATTTATAAAAATTATGTGCATAAAAATTTGAAGAGTTTCACCCTTCGTTTGATTTCAATTTCACCTATATTTCTTATTCCGAGGGAGTGGTTTGCTTTCATATTTACTTCAGTTGTAATTACGGTTGCAGTCGAGATTATTAGATAACTAATTTGACTAAAATTGCAAATCCACATTCATTATTGGCGTGTATTTTTGCTTACTTTGCTTATTTGCGGCTAAATTTCGAGTGGCATTACTGACAAGTTCGACCACGAATAATTAGAAAGAAATCTGTTGGCAATTATGCTTGAATTGTATATACTAGCGTTTATATTTCCACTCATTAATAAAACAGAGCAGGACTGAAATTTCTTAGTATAAATCAACTTAATAAATCAGGGCATATATAAATCAAAACAATAATATTAAACATAAATTTAAACTCTTACACAGAAAATTTTTATGGATGGATAATAAATAATATACTTTGTATTAGAATAGAATACTATATAACAAAATTTCATCAGAGAAAATAGTTCATTAGCACGTGTTTCCCCTCTGCTATGTTGGGTTGAGGAATGGGGGGACGAAACCTGATAGCATAGCAGTTCCTCCTAATGACCTCTAATCCTTATTCTGGTACAATGTCTGGTTTTTATAAGTCAATTCATAAAAATTGACTTTTATTTTAAATTTCAATTTTTTATTTTAACTTAATATAAGTTATATAAAATTTTATAACAATGATTAATAATTCCTTTTTTGATCAAATTATTAAATTTTGATTCATTGATTTAGCATTATTATTATTTATTTATTTATTTATTTTTTATTTTGTCTTGATTTACATTAGCCGTTAATCCCGTATAGAAGCGTGGTCGGCTCTCAATGAACGCGTCCTACATATCGCACGGTTGTGAGCCAGATTCGGGTGCAATCGAGCGGCTTGCAAATCCTTGTTTACTGTGTCAAGCCATCGCTACTTTCGTCTACTTTTTGGGCGTTTACCATCTACTTTCGCCATTGATTATTCATTTGCACGCAGAGTGTGGCCGAACCACCGAAGACGGGTTTCTCGCATTTTGTCATTGATTGTCGCAATACCGTACCGTTGTCGGATATCGTCGTTGCGCACATGGTTGAGGCAAGTGACTCCACTTGTTCATCTCAGCTTCTTAGTTTCCATGACAGCGATTCGATTTTCGGTGCTTTTTGTAATTGGCCAGCACTCGCAACATACAAAGCAGCAGGACGAATCACTTTGCAATATATTTTGGATTTTATACTATCCTTCATACGTCGATCGCACATAACCCCTCGTCACACCCCCACTTAGTTCATGCAGCATTGATCCTAGCATTTACCTCAGCCCTAAGGCCACCGTCAACCGAGAGTATCGATCCGAGATATTTGAAGCTTTCTGTCCGAATCAGGTTCATTCCATTTAGACTAATTGTGCCTGTTTCATTCAGATCAGTCGTAAGATACTCAGTCTTTCCATGGTTCAAACGTAGACCATGCTGTGCTAATCGGTCACTCCAAAACTGAACTTGATTTTCGAGATCCGTCTTGTCATTTGATGTCAAGAAAACATCATCGGCGTATATCATTGGTGAATGGTGCAATAACTAGTGGGATAACTAGTGTATCCCACTAGTTATTGAATCCATTGCGATAATGAACAGAATTGGGGAGATGGCGCTTCATTGATTAACTCCGACGGATACTCGGGACGACCTGGAAACTCCGGCCGGGCTTCGTACCCTACTCTTCGAGTCGTGATAGAGGAGCTGGATACATCGAACTAGTCTTTCTGAGACATAATGCAAACGCAAGACATGCCAAATAAGTTCATGCGAAACACGGTCGAATGCCTTTTCAAAATCGAGAAATGCAACATGAAGAAGGTTGCCTTTTTCTCGATGCTTTTCGAGCAGGAGCCGCGCTGCGTACATGGCGTCAGTGATTCCTCATTCTTTAACGAAACCGACCCGGTAGATGCTACTTTTCGCGACACAACGTATCCGTCTATCAAGTATTTGCTCGAAGATCTTTAAGGTGTGAAGCAGTAGTCTGATCAAGCGATAATTGCAACAATCGAATGGGCTATCCTTCCTTTTCCAGATTGGTATTGTTATACTATTCTCCCAGTTGTTCGGTATCTTTTCCTCTTCAATGACTTGATTGAAGAAATTTGTAATCCAGGAAACAGGATTCCAACACCTAGCATTCCATATCTCGGATTAAATGTCATCTGGACCTGCTGATTTCCCTACCTTCATCTGTCTTATTGCTTCTTCGACTTTTTCTGTAACGAGGCGTAGGGGACCGAATACTGCTGGAGCTTGTGGGACCGGTGGTTTCGGGAACTCTTCAGTAGAAATTTCTTCGAAATATTCACGACACCTTTTCAATACCGCTGGCCGGCTTACGATCGTTTTGTCGTTTTTATCATTAACACGATAGAACCTTTCGATATCCTTGGTTTGCTGGTGTCTCCGCTTTCCCAGTCGAAAGAGGTCTTGTTATCCATCTATGGTACCCAGCTTTTTGTTTACTTTTCCATAGTGGATATATCGGGTAACAGCGACAGCTTTCTTATCGTTTCGCTTACCTTCGAGGTACTTTTGCCAAGCTTTCGAAGATATGTCGTCAAGGAACCCGTGATACAATCGTTTCTTCTCACGTACCTTCATTTCACTTCGTCGGTCCAAAGCCAAGTATCTCGGTTGATGTAACGTTTCATAGGCTTAGTGATCCCCAGTTCCTTACGGGCAGAATTGTGAATCATATTTTTTGTTTTGTTCCACGCATCCTCCACTCTGTTTAAGTTGCGCTACCATCTCAGCCTCTTTATCATGTAAGCGCAACCACTTAATGCGAGCTGGACCGCTACGTGTTTTAATGGTGTTGTTTGGGTCACTTAATCTTAAGGACTGCGACTACAGGTCGATACTGTGTGGAATGGTCTCATATTGTATCACTTTAACGTCGGTAACATAAGACATATGCCCGCGTCGCACTGCATGAAATCTGTGATTATTAATATTATTAATAATATAATTATTAACATAATATAATTAATATTATAATATAATATATTATTATAATATAATTATTAATAATATAATTATTTTACAATAATATTAAATACGTAGACTCAGTTAGCTGAATTGATAGGTAATAAAGTACAATAAAGAGAGTGCATCAATAGCAAACTAATAACATATATGATTTCTAAACAATGTAGATTCTATTTTATTCATAACAAAGTAGTTATATATTTGAATAAAGCATATATACTTACTTTTTAAAGAAATTAACGGGTATACCTTAGTACAGGTGTTGTGACCAAATCTCAAATCTTGCAGTGGTATGCATTGAGTTATTAGAAAGTGAGCATTTGCTTGCCACTGAGGATTGCGACGTTTGGAGTTCTTAATCCACAGTATACTTCCACATCACTATATCCGGTTAAGTTGCAACAATTTTTACTTTACTTTTTATCGAGACAAGATGTGTACTTACTTTTGATGAGAATGATTAATATAACTTGAGAAGGATCGCAAAATAGTAGATAAAAGAAAAAATTATTAAATTTTTGAGAGCACGTGCATTTTTCGGTTTAATTAAAATGGTATAAAAGCCATGGATCGTTGGAGGAAAATAAAAGCATTGATCTTTAATCTTCTTACGCTATCCGAAATCAATCAATAAATTAATGTTGAGAGTTGTTCCATCAAATTTAATTATTTGTAAAAGAAACCTTCCCAGTGACATACATCAAATAGCTACCACATAGTCTTTTCATTTGATGTTCGAAATTTAACTTCATTTTACAACATGTGGTTGTGAAGTGAATAACATGAAAAATAAATAAATATAATCGTAAATTATTATGTGTTTAGCCGTAAAGTAATTAATTTATTGTGTTTACAACTTTAAGTAAATGCATAACTCAAAATTTCCATTCTAATATCGGTATTCAGTTTATTTATCCACATTTCCAAAAACAATAAAATAGTGAATGAATAAAATAACTATAGGTAAATATTAATCCATTATTACATTAAGAATTAACGCTGCGGAAATATCCCCTGATGCTGTAAAGTTTGCTTTAATTTTGTGATCTCATTAGGCATTTTCTTTTGATTCGTGATTGTGAATTGATTTTGTCAAAAATTTTCAATCCTGTAACGATATATAGCTTTCTTCTAATTGATAAAATTCGTAGATTTTCAACTGGGATATTTGCATTCTACTACTGCTTCTTCTCCTCTGGAACAAGTAATTCCCAGATGGGTTGCACCTTTTTAGTGAATTGTAGTAGATACGAGCAAAGCATCATATAGCATTCACCAAATTGCAGAGCTTACCAGTACTGTATGTATTTCATTATTTATACAAAAAAGTCTAACTGCCTAAAGAAAACATGCACAATTGTACCCACCACACAATTGCTTAATCTTCTGGTTATTACAATTTACCGCTTATTTTGCTGTATTCGCAAATATTAGCTTAAAATGGCATTTACTTAAATATTATTATATATAAAGTCAGCTTAAGACATTTGAATGACAGCAACTGAGTATAACAAAAAGTCTTAGTATTAAAAATGTTTTTAAGTTCTGTAATAAAACTAATAGTTTTACAAAGTTATGTTCAAATTTTTAATTCGAACAAATTAAGTAACTAACAAATTAATTTTTTTGAATGGGTCGTTTGCCATTTTCTGGTGTTTTTAGTTATGATCAATTCCGCTTGCCTGTAAACTTATTTTGTGATATTTAATATCGTAATATTAAATAGTATATAATAATATTAAATAAAATAATATTAAATAATATCATATTTACTTGTTTGCTTTGCCTCTGGTAAGGAAAAAACTGATGACAAATCAGAAAACAGCACTAAAGTTCAATATTAAACTACCCAGCTGATTATGAATCCATGTTTATAAAAAATTTAATGTAAAACATGTAAGCCAGACGCGAAAGAATGACGAATGCCGTTTCGTCATCACAATGACTCATCAGTGCCAGATCCCTCCCACTACTGGATGCAGAGGAGGACTGGCAGACGGCAATCAATGAATGAATCAATGTGAATGATGTGAAAGAAAATTTTCTAGCAACATCATAGAGTACTAAATCAGTACTACAGCTTCACCAAAAAGGATCATTAGCAAAAGCACTGGTAAATGCCAGCGCAGATCTCTTTAGTGTCAGCTAACTTTTATTTAAGGAGAGTGAGACCATTCCAAGTGAATTGCTTGTAAAACATGTAAGCCAGACGCGAAAGAATGACGAATGCCATTTCGTCGAATGACGAATGCCATTTTGCCATTCCTCCTCTGCATCCAGTAGTGGGAGGGATCTGGCACTGATGAGTCATTGTGATGACGAAACGGCATTCGTCATTCTTTCGCGTCTGGCTTACATGTTTTACAAGAAATTTACGCGGAATGGTCTCACTCTCCTTAAAAAATTTGATATACATCATACTGAAATGATTTCGACGAAGTAACGGAAAGTTCATGCAATTCCAAGAGATTTAATTTTTGCTGATTTTCATCCCAAGTAAATTACATTTTTATTTATCGAATATTTTTGTTTATCTCATTTTTACTGGATTTAAACTGATCATTTCTATTAAATGCTTGCTAAAGAGTTAATGAACATATTTAATTAACTTATTTTATTGTTGTGTTAAATATTATAATAAAAGTCACTTTACATAATATAAAATTAATCATAAATTTGTGTTATAACAAAGATAGTTTGCTCCAATTGCTTTGTTCTTCTCGGTCAGCATATTTAAAAAATATTTTATATATATTCGCTATCTTAGCATATTTCATACAATATTTGTTTATTCAATATCTTAAATCCTATGCGTTAATAAAATAAATTCTCAATTGCTTATTGATAAAGTTATTTTAAATAAAAAAGTACGTGTTTAAAGTACTTTCAACCAATTTTGTCTTTTATGAACACGTTTAAAGGCATTTCCTGCATATTACCATCTTAAGAAATTATAATATTAATTGATCTATTATTCTTTATCTTCTAAATTGCACAGATTGATGATATATCGGAAAATAACGCTCAAGTTCACAATTTTAATTTATACCAATATCCAATTGCCGAACTATTAAACACGAAGTTATGGAAAAAGTTCGATGCACATGGTACTGAAATGATTATTAATAAGCAAGGAAGGTAACAATGCATAAAATTTATGTTAAAATATCTTTATTTAAAATATTTACAAGGTGCTTTGTATAAATTATTTAAATTGTTACAACTTTCTGTCGTAAATTTATTTGAGCTAATAGTTTAATATAAGTTATTTTGTGTATTTTATTAGTTAGTTTTGTTTAATAAAATACTAAGTTATTGTTAAATTAAGTTATTGTTTTATTTAATACTATTTAATACTTGAGTTTGTGCGATACTATTTTTTAATTTTATTTAATATTAAAACTTGTTTCGTAGAAACTATTTATTATTATGAAGTTATGACATGACTAAGGAAAATTAGAAATGTGCTTAAAGTATTCTCGAATGTAAACCAAAAAATCAAATCAATATGCATAAACGTTTATTCGGTTTAAGTGTTTTAGAATATAATTAAATGCGAAAGTTTTGATCTTGCTGGTCATTCTAATAATATGCTGATTAAGAAAATAGACGGAGTTTACATAGGAAAAATTGTGCAATTCATATTAAAAGAAAATTTTGTTGAATATAATTTTTGCAATTGAGAAATTTTGCTTTCATAATGCTAAATTGGTTAGTTGTTCGGCTTAGATAAAGACATTTTTTGTTTGAATATTTGTTTCTTATCTTGGACCAAAAATATAATTTAAACTATAAGTAAATTATCAATATAAAGTGTTTAAAGATCAAAATATTTTGAGTTTGTGATATTTTTGTTTTGCTATTATCGCATTTGTTATTGTATAATAATCGTTTTAACCTATTTAATATCGTAAACCATTTTAATATCGTAAAATAAGTAAACTATGAAGTAAACAAAGTAAAATAAAATAAGTAAACTATAAATATATATTCTAAACTCTAATATCATTTAGACGCATGTTCCCTTATTTATTGATAAAGTTAATCCACTTAAACCCGGACAAACAATATGAAGTATCGGTAAGGATTTTACCTGTTGATAACAATACATGGAGATTCAAGAACGGAATCTGGCGCATAAATAGACAGAGCTATGATCGAGTTTTGGGTATATTATTAATCTTTGTGTTATGTAACTTTAGTTTTACCGAAATACGATCGTTTTTACGTAAATTTATACACTATAGTATATAAAATGATTCATGTCAGAAAATTTGGTACATAAACATCTATTTCTACACCGTGCTGAATCCATCGACTATACGCATATTCCTTGATCAAAATATTGCTGACTATTTACAAATCTGAAAGAATTATAAATCTATAATCATTATATTTCTCCCAACACATTAATAGTTTAAAATGGGTGCTTCTAGAAATTATCGTGTGGTATTATGATTTACTCTTTGATGGCACTATATGGCAACCTCACGGATATGATGCTAAACTTGCACATAGTAACTATTTTTTATATGTGTGACCCGTTTAAGTATTACGACACTTTACAGGTAGAAATATTGACAAATACTTTAAAAGGTTTATTATTAAAGCTTGGAATAAACTACATATACTTGATTGGACACTCATCTAATGAACTTCAACCACGTTTAATGGAACATTATATACAATTAAAATTATATATCATGATTTTATAAATCAATATTAAGATTATAAATTATAAATAATTTAATAAATTGTAATTAAATTAATTACGATTAAATTATATTTTATGATTATATAAATCAAGAGATCAAGATTTTAATTATATAAATCGTGATTATATATAATCAAGAGTAGTACAAATCTTATCAATTTTAGATACTGTGTTAGTTTAGACGACACTTCAAAGCATCGCAATCTATCATTTAACTTTATACCACTAGCAAATAGTTAATCACAAAGATATAGATATAATTGAACTACCTGTTATCTTATGTCTTTAATATTTAGATCTTTAATCATGACCTTATACTACATTTGGGCAATTTATATAAAGAGCCTTTCGCACCGTACTCATTTCATAACCATACACGTATAGATAAAACTCAAAATGACAAATTTGTAGTTCATAGCTCTTCTTAAAATTCAACCAAAGTGAATAAAACCTTTAAATGCCGAAATTATAAATTAAATCTAAATACATGTAATTGTATCAACAGTAATTTGTTATCAATTACAATCCGCTGATTTGACTACCTCACTTTAATAAAAATTCGCTGAACGTAATCTAGTATACAAATATAAAAATAGCAGAATATGTGAATAAAAGCTTTTTATATTGTATTTTTAGTTAGCAAAATAACATTCCCTAAAAATTGGCAAATTTTTAGGGAATAACAATCCCTAAAAATTAGCACAGAAAAAATTAGCTAAGATATTGTGAATCAAGGTTATTAAGATTTAATTGTATCCAATTACATTATAACAAAGTGTAAATGATAGTTATCTATATAAAAATTAAATTTTTTATTAGGCGAAAAAAATAATAAAAGTCACAATAATTAATAAATTTGAGGCATACAATTTGTTCTAAATTTATTCCTGTTCTTACCAAATAATAGTTTTACTTTTATAAAATTATTAAAATACATTTTTACAATATTTTTAATATTTTTATTATTTATTATTTAATTATTTATTATTTTTATATATTTTTAATATTTTATTTTTATATATATTCTAATATTATGGATTTTGGAGATAATCACTAAGAACAGTACATATCACGGTCTGATGCTCATAAGATAGGTTTTGGTTGTGTGAGCTGGTCAAGATGCCACAACAGGCAATTTTAATTACGTGTTTAATGTAATATGTTCTTTCTATTTTCGAGACTTATCTCATCACCGAATAATTAGATGTGGTCAAATACTGTTTCGATTTTACAATCTGGACGATTATCTATTGCCTTCTGGTCAATCGTTCAGTTATCATATGCTGTAGAGAGGTTCGCTAATTTATGACCATCAATAATAATTTATTAAATAACTAAATTAGCCAATTATAAATGATGACAACTGAAAAATCCTTGATTTAATATGATGTGATTACAACAAGTTTGTATGTCTCATAGTTTTCGGAATAATGCCAATAATCAGATCAAGTAACTGAGTATTCGCATATTAAATTATTTATAAATTAAACATAATGATAAAAACAAAATAATAAAATAGTTTAATAATTTAATAAGTTAATATTTGTTTTATAAGATTTTTAAAAATTTACATCAATTTAAAATTTAAAATGGAAATTTAAAATAAAAGTCATTTTTATGAATTGACTAATAAATAACAGACATTACATCAGAATAAGAATTAGAGAAGGTCATCAGAATGAACTGCTATGTTATCATAATACTGCCCCTATTACTAGACCCAACATAGCAGCGGGGGCAAATACGTGCTAATGACGTATTTCCTCTGATGAAATTTGATTATCTAGTGTTATATTCTGATACAAAGTGTGTTATTTATTATACATCCATAACATTTTTCCTCTTAAGAGTTTAAATTTTATGTAAAATTCAATTTTTACGAATTGACTAATAAATAACAGACCATGCATCAGAATAAGGATTAGAGTTCATCATGAGGACTGCTATGTTATCAAGTTTCGGGCCCCTATTCTTCGACCCAACATAGCAGCGGTGCCAAATACATTCTAATGGCGTATTTCCTCTTATGAAATTTGATTATATAGTATATCTAATTCTAATACAAAGCATATTGTTTATAATCTATCCATAAAAAATTTTCGCTTAAGAGTTTACATTTATTTTTAATAATATTATGAAAATAAATAATAAATAAATAATATTTATTTTCAATGATATTTTATAAACAGAAGCTAAAACTTTTTTAAAATTTTATATTTACAGGACCAATCATTGCTAAAGATAAAAGACGATTCATGCAACAACAAAACTGTAAGTACCACAAAGTGTACGAAATGCATCAATCTTTATATTTTTTATTTCCAGGTAATATTGAGTACATACATCCAGATTCACCGGCTAAAGGATTACATTGGATGAATAACGAAATAGCATTCGATAAGCTTAAAATTACAAATGACTTAAATTCATCGAATCCGTACCACGTAAGTAACGTTTTACACATATACACATATATTTTATATTCAAAAATATTTGCAAAAATAAGCAACTACCTTCCGGAATCAATTTACGGATTTGATTAGATATTTTTGTAAATTGCAGAATCAGCTAGTAATAAAGAAAATGTAAAAATTAAATGTTTATTAATTTAACCTATCCGGTTTTTTAATTAGTTACATAAAAACAGTTTAGAATTTGGGAATAAAATTTTGTTTTAAAAATGCCGGAGAGGCGAAACTATTAAACATTTAATTTTTAAAATTTTCTTGTAAAAATATATAAAAATATATAAGCAGTACGCATCATCGCAACTAGGAATTCTGCGTGGTGCTTTATATCGTTAGCAATACATAATGAATGATCAATAGATCGCAGACAGTAATCAATCAATTCAATACATAAATTGATCCATCGCAGTATCATGCTGAGCCAGAAACAATCTAAAATATATTCACACATCCATTTTATATCATTATGTCTTAGAAAAATATATAATTTATTTGTTTACGGAATGTATAATGAAAACTTAGTGTTTTCGATTAGTTAAAAAGCGATATAAAACGTTTGAAACTGTATTTGTAAATAAAAACTGTATTTGTTTCCGCGTGCTGTTTCATATCGTTGACAATACAATGAATCATCAACAGATCGCAGACGGTAGTCAATCAATTTAATATACAGTCGTTACTAATAAGAAACAAAGAAAACCGACAAAACTGGGTATTGGAAAACATCACAGTCAATCAACAATCAAATCCGTATACCGGATTCTGCTTTTTGAGTACAAAAAAAATCTTTATACAAAAATTGCTTTTAACGTGGATTAATAATCAAGTATTAAACGCCTATAGATATTTGGTTCTTTTGCAATAATTCGGACATAGTCGAACTCAATCTGGTGTCTTCTATTGAGAGGGAATGCTTCAAAATAGCAGATGACATGTTTCCACTCCTTAGAGCATTACGATGTTCTTTTATTCTAAAGTGTAATAACTGTCGTTTAGTCTCACCCACGTAGGTTGCATCACAATCTTTACATTTTATCTGATATACGACACCTACTGTTTGCTGAGTTATAGTTGAATACGGATGCTAAATACCTTCAAGGTGGACAGTATACTGTTAGACGAGATTACATATGTCGTCTTAGACCATCTTCAAAGCAATTTATGCTAAGGGTGTCAAAGAAAGACGACCAAAAAATATTTTAGTATTCACTTTGTCTTTTTTTGTTGTGTGGATCTAAAGAATATCCACGATATTCAATCAGCCTGGATGATGGTATATTTGGGGAAGCCACGATTGTTAAGTTTAAACATAATAATCGATCTTTCAGTTATATGTTTACATTTATCTGAGCGAATTTGCAAAAAACTTATGAACAATAAAGTGGCTGCGGAAATCTTAATATTATATGGTATATGGGTGGACGAGAGAGTTGAATTCTATGTAATATGTTGTTTGCGATATAGCTCAGTTATGATCTTATTTTTGTCTAACCAGCACATCGAGGAATGCGATCGATTGTTTGTAGTCTTTTAGATGTACCTGCCATTGATTGGCTGGATCTTGAATTTAATGCCGTGTTGTTGAATGATTATAAGATGCTTTTATAATTGCTAAAACCAAATTTCACATCGGAAAATGCAATACATTTTGGTACAATACATTCTTCAGACAATCAAAAGTCATGTAATATCCTTCCAATTATAAATTGTATCATTATTTAAACATAATGGTGTTTCCATAAACATATTTCCCACTATTTTCTTGTCATTTATTTTACGGTTTTCAGTGCCATTAATATGACCTTCAACAATGCAGTACTGCATGCAGTTAGGACCGTGCTCAAGCGAGTGAATTACAGCTCCGTCGATTTCCCTTTTTTGTTTTTATGTGCGATCGAAGTACATTCAAACGTCTCGCAAAGGTAATTGATGCCTGTCGACATATTGTTTATTGAATGTGATGCATGTTTAATGTATACGCAACCGTTTGTTTTACACCAGGTCAAATCTTGTTTTAAACTCCGCTAAATCGCAGGTGGTTGTCTTTCATGGCTCCCCTGCGACGAAGCAAAAACTGAAGAGATTAGCACTCTCTGCGCTCTCTCCATATTTGCCTCAGAACCACTCCCTACCTTCACAAGTCGAGTAAAATACCTGGGGTTCACCGTTTCCGGTGAACTGGTCGGCGAAAGCCGACCTGGATAGACTCAAACGTATCCTGAAGAGAGCTAGTTGGGCTCTCTCTGAAACAGGCCCAGCATCTGTCGTTGAATGGGAAAACCCAGGTGCGCCTCTGGGGCACTTGGGCTATCTCGGGATTAGTCTTCTTCTCTATAGGACGTCCCCAGAGCAAAGACTAAGGTTTCTAAAGCTCCTTATCTCGCGCTTACCCAACATCGTCCGCACCGATTGGATTCTTCGGGGGGGGGGTGAAAGACCCCGGGTGGTTCAATCGGAAAGCGGCGTGTTGGATTGGTTGGGGGCTCAGATCCCCATGGATTTGAAGTAAAGAAGAGTATGTTGTTCTCGCTTTAACTTATCTTTTGTTTAATTTTTTTACTTACCTATTTTCCATGTATATGCATCATGTGTTCCTTATTTTTTATTAAAAAAATATTTATTTATTTATTGTTTTACAATTATAAAAGTCACGTACAACTCTCTTTCTTTTCGTTGCAGTTGCATCATAATATTTTGTGGTCTATATGACATCGCATGTCGCGCAGCGTTTAAGCCTACATGGTCGACATCATTGTTTAGACTTTTTGGATCCCAAATTTATCTCACTAATAGGTGCTGTAACGTTGTCGAAATTTTAAACCACACAGTTGGTTTATATGCTAAATGTTTTGGCCATTAATCTTTTATTACTTTTTGAAACTTTGAAAATGTGGGTGACATTGCTGTCTTGATTATGTATAATTAAAATCTAAATAAGACACTGTACTGAAACTTGTTTTGTTTTCCGTTTTGGAAATTGTTTTTACAATTATAAAAGCATCTTATAATAACGATCCAACAACGCGATATTAAATTTCGAAGTGATGATATATTAATAGGTTTTTCATTAAAATTCGTATTTTGTTTGATTTTGGACTCTAAAAATGTTTTGTGATAAAATATTCTTCAAAGTTGTTTTTAATGTGTAATGATTTATATCAAGATTTGCAATTTAGATTGTTTTAAATTCAATGAGAAAATACATGCCTCGAATTATTGTCAAAGAAATAAAAGAATATCAAGTACCAACAGATGCTACAGAAGATGTGTTGCTGATGGTCGAATTTCCTGAAACCTCTTTCATAGCTGTGACCTTATATCAAAATTACGAGGTTGTAACATTTAGCGAAATAATTCATGTCGAATTATATTTAATAAATTTTTTCTAATGTTTTTTATTTTAGATAACGAACTTAAAGATACATAACAACCCATTCGCAAAAGCATTCAGATATAATACGAGTTCTGAATTTAACAGGTTAGTCAGTGTTTATCACAAAATCTGATAATGATAATCATGAGTTTTGCTAGTCAATAAAATCTTATCTATTCAATTCCCAAAAATAATTTATGGATAATTAATCATCAATTTAATAAGTATTTGAATGTTTTTAACAGATGCATATATTCAAATCCACAATATGCAGACAGAAATGAGTTTAATAATTCTATAAAATTGGAAAATTTACATTTTATCCCCAGTTCTTCGGATCAGCTTCAACAGATTACAAGAAACAATTTCACGAATAAGTATACCGAAGATATGGTCGACTCACCCATACCTCATAACAGTGCGTGTATACCTTCAATATTAAATTCCACAAACGAAAATTCAATCAATATGTTCAACGATTGCTGCTCAGCAAATGACACGAGGTCGACTCGCTGGACAACTCAGTGTTTGATTAACCGTGACAGTTACTTACCACTTTGCTGCTCAACAACAGCTCATACTCGACAATCATATCTGCCTCCCGCTGGTAATATTCAGTATTATCACCATCATCAACTCCCACTATACAATATATTGCAAGAAGAATCAAGATTCAGTCCGCAGTGTCTGGCATCAATGTCTCCAGCGAGTAACGCTTACACGTACGAAAAATTAAAAGTACTGCTAAATAACTACGAAAATAATAAACGATTGCCATTAACATCATTGTATGTAAATGAAAAATGCGGGGATTTTACCAGGCAACCTGCTATGATACCACATCCTTGCTGTATCAATGATAGCGACCTCGATAATAATTACAACCGATGCTCTACAAATGACGGCCATGTGACAACAGATAAATTAAATTCCGAAGACGATTCATGTTACTCAGATAACGTCGTATTAAACCTTAGTAATCGGAGTAGTCAACGGGGTGCAAGTACTTTAAATGACTACTGTTCCCAGTCAATTGTCAACGAAAATACAAAGAACGTTAATGATCAGTCTAAATATATTACAACATTAGCAATGTCTACATCTAACGAAGTCAATACGGAACATACGCCGTACCAAGAATCATAAGTAAATTTACAAGATAAAATCTATGTTCCAAATAAGTTTTTTCTAATAATTAACTTGTGACTTTTTCGAATACATAGTATATTATTTAAATTTTAATTATAAATTTTATCGTTATATAAATATAAATTGTATAAAATCTTTATAATTATTTATTATTTTTAATTTTTATCCTTATTTTTAATTTATATTTAGTATAAAATACATAGCTGCGCTGATTTATGAATTACTGATTTATCAATACTAGTGTAATATACATATTGAAAGCATTTCTTAGTTTAAACAAACGTACATTCAAATGCCCATTACACAATCGTTTTTGAAGCAGTCTTATATGCGTCTTGTTTCATTGTGAATGCCAGACATCAAATCAACCACACCCATCTAAGTCTTCATTTTGGAAGATATTAAAGAAGTGTGTTAGCTGGAAGAAAATGGCATCAGATTGGATATGTAACAAGGAGATTTTTCAAGTTTTGCAGGAATCACTATCCATAAACAATCATGGAGCCACTCATTCACCTCAGTCAATCCCTACTTGGGGCTGTTTTAGGAGTAGTGACCTCTTCGTTACGGATATTCTGAACTCCTGGAGTCCAGTTTCCAGGTACTTCCAAAGTCAGCACGCTACTCTCCACCCATATCTGTCAGCTTTTGACAGACTATCAGAGCAAAGCGATCCCCATTACTATGCTTTTGGCCTCACTATCCGATATTGCCAGCATCAGTATTAACCATACACTATTTTTACCAAAGAAGAATCCTGTCACATGTTCTAAAGACCTCCACCTCATTTCGATTCAAAACTCCCTCATCTTGATTTTCAAAAAAAATGCTTGCGCGTAAAATCCGCGCCCTATTTAAGTAGGCGCAATGTAATCCCATTTTATCAGTTTTCCTAATAATTAACTTGTGACTTTTTCGAATACATAGTATATTATTTAAATTTTAATTATAAATTTTACCGTTATATAAATTGTATAAAATCTTTATAATTATTTATTATTTATAATTTTTATCTTTATTTTTAATATATATTTAGTATAAAATACATAGCTGCGCTGATTTATGAATTACTGATTTATCAATACTAGTGTAACATACATATTGAAAGCATTTCTTAGTTTAAACAAACGTACGTGCAAATGACCCTGATGCGCGTCAGTTCTTCCTTATTATAGGTGTCCCTCAAGGCTCCCCGCTTTCTCCGATCTTATATCTTGCTGCCTTCATTGTACATTTTAAATCATTTCAACGCGATAAAAAATCTAGTGGTATACGCTGATGGTACCACAGCTCTGTTCTCTGGACGCATATGCAAAGATGTAGTCACGGACATCAGACGTCTTCTTAAGATCAAAAGACCATCTACCCGCTTCTAAGGAAAGCCACATTGTCATCTTGTAACTCTTCATCGACTATCGGTCGTATCCTTAGCTCAACGATCCTGCCAAATAGCTTACCGAGGAATCTAAAAATAGTAATGTCCTTATAATTTAAATATTTTTTCGATTCCTATTCTTATTGATCAGAATCAGCACCCTAGTTAGCCAATCTCCAGGAACCCTTCCTGACTTCAGTTCTACTTTCAAGAGTAGTTGCACTGATGATAGTCGTATCCACTTCATACCTTCAAGGTCAAGACCCATCAAAATCTCAGGTGGAATCTCATAACTACAGCAGATTCGACATTACGAAGTTTGTGAACAACAGTAATGACCTCTGTCAAGGTAATGGGATCTTTCATTAAGTTCGAAGATTCTTTATTTACAAAAGATAGCACGTCATCAGTGTTAAGGATGCCTATAAAATAATCTTTTCAACGACTAAGGAAACCTTCAATAATTGTTAGCAGATGCCCATGATTGTCTAAAATAGTATGGGTAGATTTCTGTTATCCAACACGAAAAAGGATTTGATCGTTCTCCAAAGCATCTTAGAAGCTGACCGATAATCAAGTTCGAGAATCATTACACTGTACCCAATTTGCTTTATTTAAATCAGCAACTGCTAGAGTTTCAGTTCTTTTAGCATGGCGATACTCGTCCACAGCTCCCTAATGACCTATCAGACAAGGTTACCTTATAAGCCACTTTCGTCTGTTGAGCGACAGCTCTTACTATTGGTGTCCACCAATTAGTCCTAGGATTGCCCTTACGACATGCAACTAGTCTTTAAACTACAGCTCTTTGAAGTCGCTTTGTCATTCAAAGTTTTGAACATCGACGATTCTTGTTTGATATTCTCAACCTCTTCCTGCAATTGGACAAAGTACCCCCCGATATTGTTAATATAGACTTCTCTTTCAGAAGCATCTTCCAGACGTTCCCAATAAAACCTAACACTACATTTATGTTTCCCATGTCTGTCCGGTAGCCTACTTTACCAACGAATCTTACTAACTACACGGTAGTCGTCGGTTGACATTTCAGCCCCTTTTATTCCACGTGTGCCCAGAACATATCGTCGTAAATCAGATGATACGATTACAAAATCAATCATTCATCGTTGACTAAGAGTATTATGATGCCATGAACATTGGTGGATCTCTTTATGTTTGAACATTGTGTTGGTTATTGACAAATTGCTACGAGAAAAAATGCAACAACTATTATGAAATATAGTTTGGCTATATTACGTCTTACAGTTTGGCGCTTTTTTTCGAGAGATCTATTTTTAAAACTTTACTTTGTTGGAAACGAGCATTTTTTGATTACAAAGAAGATTACAGTTTAGTGTATAAGCTTTCAAATATGAAACAAGTAAGGGCGTAATAGATTTTTAATTGTAATTCGATAAATCAATTCGTATAGCGAAATATATTATTTTTAATTTTTGAAAAATAATATATACAATTAATAATATTATAATATTATAATATTAATATAATATAAATTATAATATTAACTATAAGATGAGTATTATAATATTATAGTATTAGTATTTACACATTATAAATAATATATTTTATTTTTAAATTTTTGATTAATTATTGTATTTTTATTTCTAATACATTAATTTTAAATAAAGAGAAAAGTTTGCATCCCAAGGTGCTTACACTTTAAAGCGTAAACTGTTTCACGTGATCACGTTTAAAATACCAGATAGTGACCAATAGCCAGGTCGAGTAGCACGTAGAGTGAAGTGGTAGATCTTTCTAGATCTTGTTCCAGCCTGCAAATGTCTTAAGCAGTGCAACCCTCTGACAGATGCTGTTGGATGGCCCGTTGTAAGTTTAGTCTGAGTCAACAAAAATATCTGTAAATAATCCCATCGATATTTTAAATATAACGATTCCAGGCAAGAATTCCAACAAATTTACAGAAAATTTGCAGTACAAAACTAGGTGGCGATTCTAAAAAGCAACGTTAAAAAATATGACTTAGCAAAAGTTATATGTACACAACCAGATTGGAAACACGTAAGTACTGATGATTTTAATTTTAGATATTTTAAATGTAACAGAAAAAGTTGTACAGCTTGTGATGTTATAAATAATAATTGTATTGTAAGTAATACGAGATTTAGCAGATATTAAAGAAGCGTTAGTAAAATTAATTAATCTTATATTCAGAAAAAGATATACATATATATGTTATAATAACTATAACGCATATCTAACAAAAATTAAACCGTCTAGTAAAGATAAATATATGGATAAAATTGAATTAATAGAATCCTTAAATATTTTAATAAATCAAAATTATTTAAAAGTAGGGACATCTATATTTAGACAAATAATAGGTGTTCCAATAGAAGGTTATAGTAGTCCAATTATAGCTAACTTATTTTTAAGCTTTATAGAATATGAATTTGTTTATAACTTTTTAAAAAATAAATCTAAATTATATAAAGATATGAAATATATGTTTCGATATATTGATGATATATGTATATTTAATTCTAGCAATTTTTATTCAATAAGCGAACAAATTTATCCAGGTAGCCTCATTCTTAATAACACCAATATTAATGATTAAGAAAGTATATATCTTGATATAAGCATTAAATTAACATCAATTAAAACTACTTTTAATTTATATCGTAAATATGACATATTTAAATTTACAAGAAACATATTTTTGCATGAGCATTCATGCATACCATATAATATAAAATATAATACATTAAATAATGAAATTTCAAGAATTGCAACAATATGTAAATATATTTGTTTTCTTCAAAATCATTTAAATAATTTAATAGATGCATATTTTAAATGTACATTAAAACCACTTTCTGTTTATATGAATAAAAT
Organism: Pomphorhynchus laevis; assembly: GCA_012934845.2. Taxonomy (NCBI): domain Eukaryota; kingdom Metazoa; phylum Acanthocephala; class Palaeacanthocephala; order Echinorhynchida; family Pomphorhynchidae; genus Pomphorhynchus; species Pomphorhynchus laevis. Next base: position 36,768 of record WNNJ02002010.1, read on the forward strand.
ACTTAAAGTAATTAAAGCACACTTTAAAAAATATTGCAAGGATAATCGAAATTAATACTGGTATAAAACACTATTTCAGTATTAATTCTACAAAAGAATTTTTAGAACAGACAAAAGGAATAAATTTTCAGAATATAAGTACGTACGATTTTAGTACGCTTTATACCAATTTAGATTTTGCAGATATTAAAGATGCATTAAAAAATAATGCAGATATACATATATATGTTATAACTAAAACGCGTATCTAACAAAAATTCCACCAAGTAAATATAAATATATGGATAAAATTGAATTAATAGAATCCTTAAATAATTTGATAAATCAAAATTATTTAAACGTAGGAGCATCTATATTTAAACAAATAAAAAGTGATTTAATGGGAGGTAATAGTAGCCAAATTATAACTGACTTATACTTATGAAATATATGTTTCGATATATTAATGATATAGGTGTATTTAACACTAATAATTTTTATCAAATAAGTGAACAAATTTATCCAGATATCCATATTCTTAATAAAACTAATATTGATGATAAACTAATACTGATGATAAACTAATATTGATGATATCTAAAAATAAACATAAAATTAACATCAATTAAAACTATTATTAATTTATGTCGTAGAGATGACGAATTTTAATATATAAGAAACATATTTTTGAATGAATAGTATGTAATGAAATTAACTTTCAAAATCATTTTAATAATTGAATAGATACATAATTTAAACTTGGCTATTATAAAAATAAAATCAAAAAGAAAATAGTAAAATATATAAATCAACACAATAATATTAAAAATATATTTAAAATCATAAGCGGAAATGATTATGGATTGATAATAAATAATATACTTTGTATTAGAATATGATACTTGATAATAAATTTCAACATAGGAAAAAAGTCATTAGCATATAGTTGGCTCGGCTGCTATGTTGGGTCGAGGAATAGGGGCCTAAACCTGACAGGATAGCAGTTCCTCCTTATGACTTCTAATTTTATTCTGATACATCGTCTGTTATTTATTAGTCAATTCATAAAAATGAATTTTATTTTAAATTTCAATTTTTTATTTTAACTTAGAATAATTATTAGAATAAGATATTAGAATAAGATACTATATAATCAAATTTAATCAGAGGAAATACGTCCTTGACACGTATTTGGTTTCGCCTCTATGTTGGGTAGAGGAGTTAGGGGCCGAAACTTGATAGCATAGCAGTTCCTCCTGATGATCTCTAATCCTTATTCTGATACAACGTCTGTTATTTATTAGTCAATTCATAAAAATAAAGTTTATTTTAAATTGCAATTTTTTTTATTTTAACTTGATTTAAATTATAAAAAATTTTATAACAATTATTAATTTTATTATTTAATTATTAAATTTTGATTTAGCATTATTATTATGTTTTGTTTATTTTATAATTATATTAAATACGTAGACTCACTTAGCTGATTTGATTGATATAAATTATTTTAAATCTTATATTTTTATAAAGATATTGTTATGAACAAGCTCATTATAGAGTTCTTTAAGAATTTATTTAAAAGTTTTGTGATACGCATTACAATTTCAAAACAGAAAACAAAACACTTTAGCGCCCTTTTGTAAAAGCAGATTTTAAAATAAATATAAAGTTAGTTTTCTTGAAATCAACATGAAGGTATTATATTTATTTAGATTCAATATTCTAAAGTAGTTAGTTTTAAAAGACATTATGTTCTCGTATGGGTAAAATGACTTTTTTAAATCAATCAAAGCTGACACATGAATACAATTCTATCAGATTCTAAAGTGGTATTTATGTATATCTTTAATAAATTAGTATTTCCTCAAAAATTGATTTATTAAGTTATATTTAAAAGAAGTTTGAAAAAAATTCAACAGTAGGGATCTCACAATATCAGATACCTCAGAATAAGATCGATCAATTTAAGATTACATCTAATTTACTGATAGTTAGTGCATCCAATTTGGTTAAAAAGAAGTTAAGATATAATTATCCAGCTCGAATAATTATTTAGAAAAACTCAAGTTATTTAAAGAAGATAACTATTACTAATGTAAAATATAGCGTGATATAAGTAGTCAACTCCTATTGAATAATGTCATAATATTAAATAGTTTGTTAAGAATACAGTATTTAATATATATATATATATATATATAATTACTCAAATATCGCCGAGCACGTACTTAACAACACTCATTATGTATAGCTAGACCTCAAATACTATCAAATAATATATTTTCATTTTTAAAGCTTACAGATTTTATATAACTACAATGTAGTAAGTAATAAATATAATCTTTTAAAAGTTTTGCTTCCTTGTAAATTTTAATATACACAAGTTTACCACAATTTGCTAAAGGATTTTTGATTTAGATGTAATGTCGAATGATATATATATATATATATATATATATATATATATATA